>SKCR01027705.1:0-182940 GCA_019454045.1 Zanthoxylum bungeanum
TTGCCAAATTTCTCATATTGATGAACATGGAGGTTGAATGTCTGTTTCTGCAAAATCACATCAACATGTTCTGTCATTGTGGTCCAAAAATTGAATGAAGAATTGTTACATGGAATGTTTGGTTTGTAAAATTGCAAGATTAATTGCAGGAACCAAAACATGAACTGGGATTTGAAAGGTTTGTGCTTATGGTTCATAATTTTCACTCAATAGCCCTATAACTCTGAAGCCACAATGTCAATATCAAAGTCCCCAACGATTAAAATTATGATGGTTACATTCCTCTAAAACATTTATAGCATCCATGTGGCAGGTTTTGTAGCTCATTTTTTTTTTTTTTTTAACATAGCTGGACTTCTTATGATAGCTCGAGTCAACATACTTTCCACTAACCACCAGAATAAAGGTTCTACAGATAGACTAACAAGAAAATTCAATGAACCAAAGAAACCCTTTGGCCTTCAAGTAATCCCCTCCAATTCTTGCCTATAAATTCTGATGCTACATACAATTTGCTTGTGCTTCACTTAAAAAACAAACTATCAAACACATAACAGAGAAAAGAGAGAACCATGGATGCACCTGAACAGCAACAGATGTCATATATGGATCATGTCAAGAAACGCCAAGAGGAGAAAGGCTGCCTCTATGCACTGTCTGTATTCGTTTCCCAGTTTCTTGTTATTGATTTTATGTTAATTTTTGGATTGGTTTGTTTACTTTGTTTGATACACAGGTTTTTTGCATTTTGCTGCTGTTGCTGCTGCTATGAGTGCTGTCTGGAAAATAGCTGCTGTTGCTGCACCTAGTTCATTTCACTGGTTCATCCTGGATTGTTAATAAAGGGTTTCATTATCAAGTGAATTTTTTTATTGTGTTAGTGTTTCATCAATCTTTTATTTTAGTACAAAGTTAATTTTTCCTTGTATTCAATTCAGTTTCTTCATTTCTATCATGTCAATTGCTTATAAATCAACCCAAGATATTGAATTTGAACCATGCCAGGGCAAAAAAAATTTATTCTTTCAATTGAAATGAGCTATAACACTAATTTACATTTGCATTTACAACAACGGTTTCTTCCAGATTTTATTGCAGTAGCAAATGCTTGAGCAATTTACATCTTACTAACCTGAGCAAGCAAAATTGGCTTTCACAAATTTGCCTTAAAATGGATTCCTCCCTTCATCAATTTCGATAAGGAGCAAATGCTCTGGATCTGATCCGTTTGGTCCTTCAGAGTAGAGGGTTGAAAGGTAAGCATTGTATGCGGGAAGGTAGCGCGAAACAAAATCTTTAACCTACAATATAAATGTCGGGAAAAAAAAGAGATTTAAACATAGCCGCTGGAACTGTAGATTAGATGTAACATATTAAGGAACAATAGATGCATTAAAACAAACACACCTCCTCATCAGACATCCCAGGATTGCCAGCCTCCCTCATGGCTATCTCTGCCTGCAATAACCGCACAACAATAATACAACTAGGGTACACGATATAAGACAGTATTCGTAGTAAGTGATGCATTGGTAGCTAACCTGCAAACGCCACTCATACACACAACTTGGGTCCTTGATTTTGATGACAATCCACGTCTTTACAAACTTGTCCCAAGCATCATAGTAAGCTTCGAGATTTTTGTTTACCGTTTCTAACTGTAAAAGTTATCTCTGACCATGAGTGTTCCCGCTGAAACAACAGAATGGAAAACGAATCTGCACTATTAACATCAATAAGTCCCTCCAAATACATTGAGAGTTCTAACCTGTGGGTCAACAGCTTTTACAACATCGGCAGGAAGGGGTTTGAAACCAAGCATCCAACCTTCAAACAGAACAACCTAAATCATCACGCAAGAATATAAATCAGTGGTGGGTTATCTTATATAACATGGAATAACTACTAATTAGTTTGAGTTTGATACATGTATCAAAATTCTTCTCGAACTGTTTCAACAAAATTCTATTACAATTTTCACTTCTACAGAAACCTGTTTAGGGTTCCTGACCCAGTCATTATAAAATGGGTTAAAATTCATATGACTGCTACTCAAACAATTTGCAAGTTCGAAATTGAGTTTCTGTTACCGTAAGTGGCCCTTCAATTTCAGGCCATGTTGAAGGATCAGCTCTATCGCCCCTCCCACTATATGCAGACTGCAGAGGACGACAGTTTATCATTCGTACGCAACTTAAGGCAAAAGACACTGTAGAATCAAGGAAAATATAAAACAATTTTCTCTTACTTTGTCATATCGGGGTAGCTTCATCTTCAAACCTAAGTAATTCCAACAAAAACAATGAAAGCAGTATACAAGCATTATGTGCTAAGGAAAATGACTGAAACAGACACCTCACCTTCTTTAGTCAACTTGGTCACTGCTGTCAGTGTCTCAACAGATAATTGAAGATCATGGCTTCCAGCATTTCCACGAAACTGGAAACAAAACAAAATGATACAAAACCATTTTGAGCAATTTGTTGAGACACAAATATTACTCCGTTAATTAAAAAAAAATTAATAAGAAATAGTTACCTCTAAAAGTGCATTTCCTGGATTGGCTTCCCTCAATTTAGCCTACACTTGACATACGGTTGTATCATAAAATGACAATAGAAAGACGAAGACCACAGAATAAGCTGAATGATTACCTGACCCTCTGCTGTCAAATAGAAATCATCTATGGATAAAGTTGCAGACTTCCTGAAAAATTGAAACTTATATCAGCACGTTTAGCGCTGTTTTTCTAATCTTTTAACAAAGCTGAGTCAACTCGCACAAGAACTACATATATTTGCATTGTCTCCAAGCTACCTGCCAGTGACGCGGAAAAGAAAATCTAGAGCAAATACAAGTGTTGTCTTGCCACAACCTTGCGGCGCGCTAAAACCAATCTGCATTACCACAAACATGTCAGCACCATAAGATTGATATTTGACAATCTCCATTGCAGTGGCATTTCGACCAGTGAGTGAAAAATCCTTATAACAGTCTCCATTGATCACACATCACGTGTCTCTTAAAGCCTTCATATACTAGTGAAACTAGCCACAAACAGTTATTGAATTCAAATAGAAAATTTCATGTGTACACACATACCACCAAAGGAGGGACATCTTCTCCATCTATAAACTTGGATCTGTGCTGTGAAATTTGATCTTCACACCAGAAGAAAACGGGAATGTAGTAGTGAAAAAACCTAGCTTTCTCTGGAAGTGTAAGATACAGTTCGTTGATCTGAAACAATCGACACAAGTAAGAGTTGTATGCAATCCACTTGTCAATAGACTCGGCTATCTTTTCTTTGGTTAAACTCAGCTTGTCTACAAGAGGACCTGAGCAAATAAATTCGAAAAGGTCCTGGACAGATGAAACTTCTGCAGGTTTTGTGGGAACGGCTGAACATACTAGGCTCTGCTTCAGAACAGGGCCAGCAGCACCACTAGGATGCACAGAATTATCTTCCATCCATGAAGATCCATTTCCAGCAGAAAGAGCCTCTGAAAATAGAAACGAGAAAAGATAAATGATTACTTATAAGACCAGTCAAAACCAATAGATGAGTTATGCAGTGATTCTACCATAAGGCCAATGACATAGCTTTATATGTAGACGAGAAATTATGAAATATCGAAATTCAATATTATGGTTATCACTAGCGCAATGCCATAAGATTAGAAATACAGAAAGAGCACTTAAAATTGAAAACCACTCCATTTTAGGACGTCCACTAGCCAAGAAAATCTCTCCTTTTTTTTTCCTTCCCTTCATTCAATGAGTTCCATTTTTAAAGAAAAAATTTGGAAACAAAATCCTCAGAACCCAAGTACTTCATGTAGAACAGCCTTTGGTTTTAAATTGGATAAAATGTTACATCCTAAGAAACAAGAGCTATAGAACACAAAATACAATTATGACTTGCTCAACAAAGTACATTATAATCAGTTAATCACACAATTTTTTTCTTCATATCCTGAATTTTAAGTCCTCCAAACAATAAAGGAAAAAACATTACAAACTTTCTTAGCAGATAATAAGTTTGCATTATCCACCTATAAACCATTTAAAAACAAAAAAAACAAAAAACAAAACCAATATAAGGCTTTTCAAATTATATATCACCATATGAACCAGAAACAAAACAAAACGAAAAACAGAAAAACAAAGTAAAATTACCTGATTTTGAGAAGTGGGTTGGCATATGAGAGAATCTGTGAGATGGGTTTGATTTGGTTTGTGCAAAGAGAGAAGAAAGAGGAGAGAAAGAATAAGAACTTGGCAAAGAGTTAAATTTAGTATTATTATTATTAAAACAAAGATTATGATAAGCTTGACTATTATAATTAGCATTATTATAATGAAAATTTGTCATTGGAGATGGTGATAAGATATTCAAAGTTGCCATTCTCATCTCCTCTTCTTCTCTGTTTCTCTCGTGTGTGTTTGTGTCTCTTAGATAGCTTGACACATAGGAGTTGCTGAGGCTGGTTGGGTGGGTTAGGCAATTAGAGCCAGACAGTATCTTTTAGTTTGAGCCAAGTGATATATAGTACTAGAATACCCTTTATCAAATCTTTCTTTCATAGTATTTACTTTTTAGTTCATTATTTTGTCTTTTAGAGAAATCAATTAGTTTATTTCTTTTGATCTTGCATCCATTTTAAATGATATTTTAGATATTGATCTTATAAATGATCTGAATTTAATTGATTTTATAGTATAAATGAGATAATTTATTTATTTACTCATAATATTTATGTATTATTTATTTATCTATCAATTCTCAAATAGTATTTTTAGTCAACATTAGAGTTTTTCTCTCGTCTTATTCTCTCATTTGAAAACGTGTATAAATAATTTTAAATATATTTAATTTTTTCGGATGAATTCCAATCAAATGTAATGTAATTCATTCAATTTAAGATTAAATTTTCTTATCGAACTTGAAATCTTGATCGTCAATGTGCAAGAGCTAATAATCAGAGTCTACATCATGAAACACAACAAATAATAAAAAATTCATGAAAAAAACTCTTAAAAATAATTCAAAGTAAAAAAATAATGGACCCAAAAATTAAAAAAATTGATTATTTTTGTGGACGAATACTAATTATGTTTCTTATTTTAATAGGAGATTATATCATAATATTGTAATAGGTTTTTTATTTTTTATTTTATAAGTTACTAATAAAAAATTAATTGTAGAGATTATGTGTCACACATGTTTTTTTTAATAAGACATTATAATGCATATTTTTATTATAATATATAATAAACAAAATTAATTGTAGATATTAGGTACCACATATATATATATTTTTATTTTAATGGGACTTCTTTTTATAATTTAATAATAAGAAATTACATTATTAATTAATTAAATTAATATATTTCTTATTTTAATAAGAGGTTATGTTTTTATATTTTAATATGTTTCTTATTTAATTTTATAATAAAAAATTAATTGTAGATATATTTTAATTTTATATAAATAGGAGATTTTTATTTTTATATTGTTATAGATTTCTTATTTTAATTATTATAATTATAATTTTATAATTTTAAAATAAAAAATAATTTTAGAGATATTTTAATTTTATAATTTTATAATAGAAAATAATTGTAGATAGTAGGTGACACGTATTAAATTAATAAGTTTCTTATTTTAATAAGAGATTATGTTTTTATTTTATAATATGTTTCTTATTTATTATCAATTAATTAATTAAATTAATAGGTTTCTGATTTTAATAGGAGATTATATTTTTATATGTAATAAGTTTCTTATTTTAATTATACAATTTAATAATAAAAAATTATAAAGATACTTTAATATTATAATTTAATAATAAATAAGATATTATATTTTTATATCGCAATAAGTTTCTTATTTTAATAATTTATTATTTTAATTTTATAATTCTAAAATAAAAACTTAATTTTATAGATATTTTAATTTTATAATCAAATAATAAAAAATTATTGTAGAGATTATGTGACATGTATTAAATTAATATGTTTCTTATTTTAATATAAGATTATGTTTTTATTTTATTATAGATTTCTAATTTTAATATTTAATAATAAAACTAATTTCAGATATATTTTAATTTTATAATTTAATGTATTCTTATCATAATAGATTTCTTATTTTAATAAAATTTAGAGAGCCGTCACGTGAAGCGATAGGAAGCTTAAAAATATTTAACTTTTATAAATATATAGATAGATATTCTATTTGTCGGATTATATGTGATATTATTAAAAAATTAATCAGATAACATGATATATTTTTATTGTTATAATAAGGTTCTTATTTAGTCCCCAAGGGGCATGGCTTGATCGTGTAGGGTTTATGATCTCATCTTGAGGTCTTGGGTTTGAATCCAGGAAGTGCGTTTCTTGTAACAGTTTGGGACAGCCGGGGGTTTTACCTGCCCTATTTAAGTCCGGAATGGGTGGTTTGGTGATGAGGTTTCCAACGATTTAAAAAAAATGTTATTATTTAATAGATTTATTAGTTTAATTTTATAATTATAATAGGATAGCATAATATGTTTTCTTATTATAATACAATTCTTATAAAATTATAATATGTATTTTTATTGTAATAGATTTTTATTTAATAAAAAATTAATTGTAGATATATTTTAATTTTATAATTTAATAATAAAAAATTAACTATAGAGATTAATTGTAGAGATTAAGTGTCATGTGTGTTTTTTTTTTTTTTATTTTATTAAGAGATTATAATATGTTTCTTATTATAATAGGTTTCTTTATTTTAATAATAATTAATTAAAATATTAATTAATTAAATTAATAGATTTTATATTATAATAGGTTTCTTATGTTAATAATTTATTATTTTAATTTTATAATTAATTGTAGAGATTAGGTTAATTGTAGATAATTTAATAATATTTTTTTAATAGGATACTATAATATGTTTTTTTATTATAATAAATTTATAATAAGTATTTTTATTTTAATATGATTTTTTTTAATAGATTATATATATATATATATATATATATATATATATATATATATATATATATATATTTGAGAGAAAAGTAGAGTCATCTTAATAAATAAATTTAATAGGATAAAAACCAGTTTAGATCTTCATACAAACAAAACTTGAGTCAGTTTAATTGTTCAGTTGAAAGAATAATATGAGTCTCAAAAAAAAAAAAAAAAAAAAAAGAAAAAAAAAAGAAGTGTTCATACAAATTTTCAACCTTGTTAAATTAATAAAGATAGTTCATAAATTTGAAGGCAATTACAGGAAAATATAGTTCACTAAAATGAGGCTTCTGGCTGCCAAGATTACATTAAAAATGTTAAGGCAAACTTTACAACCAAAACAAATGATAACTCTTCTAATTTTATGTGAACAATATTGACAGCTTGATGATACTTGAAAAGATCAAATATTAGTTTAGTGGCCAGACATTCCCTCTTTGCCAGTCACAGAGCTTTAACAGAAGTGGCAGCATCTTATGAACAAAGACTACTAAAGATTGGACAGAACTGAATATAAATGAAGAAATTTAAGAATCCGACATTGTACAAACCCTCATGGAGAAAAATTACTAACCCAATGGAACTTCATTAAAATAGTGTTTCAAGTAGTTTTGGAGAAGACAAAGCAGCCACAGATTTAAACTGCAACGACAATAACCATGTTAGAGAAATTTTAGGATTTCCCTATGTGGACTTTGATATACATTTTGAGGCATTTATTTCGATTTTTAATGAACAAATTTGAAAGGAAATGTATATATAGAATGCATGAGATTTCTGAGTATCATTCATAGTTGTTACCTTTTCTTGCCTATATTTCATGCGTATGGCATTCAGAGGACATCCGCTGGTGTTCAATTGTAAGTCTCGTAATGCAAATGCGGATATTTTGAGATCTGATGCCTTGTAGGATGTGTAGTGTTCAAGAGTTTCATTCTGCCCAAAATACAAAATTTTACAGTCAGACCTCTCAGGCACACGCAGAATGGCAAAGACCCCAGGAAAAGACTGATAATGATAATGAGGAGCAGAATACAGACCCATGGGTGACTTGATTGATCTAGCGTCCACCTGGCAAGAAACACAGCCGATGCAGCAATGATGGATGGGAGAAAATTGAGGAAACCATAATCAACCAGTGACAGTTCTGCTAGAAAATTTGCCAAATACTCCAATTCAAGACTGGGGCTCTGCAAATTTGAAGTTTGATAAGGCAATTGGTCTATCTCTAAAAACAAAGAAAATCAGTACAGTACATCCTGAAACAACCACATTACCTTGTAGGAAACTTGAACTGCTCGTAGAAATCTCCTGAGAGCCAAAACAATTTCCCATCAAAAAATGCATTAGGACTGTTGTAGAAACATTCATATAACGCAAGTCTAAACACTTGGTTCAGCTGAAATACCTCAGAAAGGTTTTTGTTGTCGGTGCAAATAATTGAAAGCCAAAATATTTTAGCACCTGACTCTCCATCTTTAATATCTGTCACATTACATTCATCGGGATTTAGGAACACAGCTGAAAGAATTCTTGCAGGAAGAAGGGGAAGAAGAAAAAGTCAACAAATATAAATAGTTCAATTGTTAATTGGTATGATTTTAGAGATGTAAAACTCCAGCATGCCACAGCTAATGCATACTACATATGGCTACATTTTGAAGATGGAAAGTTTGACAGCCACATGAATGTAATATCAAACCCAAGAACAAAATATATTTGAATTGTTGACAGTGGTGGCTGCTATGATGCAGTACAAAAAAGTATTAATCCTGAGATTGAAAGATGTAAAATTTTAAAACTGGCAAGTAAACTTGTAGTTAAATAAGTTGAGATGCACTCTATTATACTCTCAGTGGTTCACGTCAACTTAGATATTTCCTTTATTTTGAATTAAGGACTATTAAAGCACCCCTATTGCCATAGAACTTTTGACATACCTCTTCTCTTGAGTAAGTGTTGTCCGTGATGAAGCAAAATTCTTCTACTCGTGGTGCACATATTTCTTCATACTTCCTTCAAGACATAAAGAGGAAGACCGCATTAGACATCAGATCAAACAAAGCAAAAGCAATTACCTTAATGCACTGAAATCTCATTTCGGCAGATGAAGCTAACTAACTGGATCAAATATATACCACAACCATGAACACTGACAATAAACCTATACAAGTACCCAACATAATTGATCCATTATCTTCATTATTTCTGATCACTGATCAGGCTAACATATTGAAACATTTTACATGTTTCCACAGGAATCTTTCCTCAGTTTCTATTATTGCAGAATTGAAAGGACCGTAAAGGTCAATAAGCCTTTGAAGTCTTCAAAAGAACATCAATGCAAATAGGCTGTTGTCTTGTCCTAACATAAATATCTATGTTTTATTTTTTTATTTTTTAAAAAATAATAATAATAAAGTGAGAAAGAAGGAGGTAAACTGATTTTCTTATTTCCTTTAGTACTAGTAGTATATGCTGATACAGTAGTCATATGAATTATATCCAAAAGAGTGTAAGATACATATTGCATTTGTATTCATGTCTTCCAACTGCAAGAAAATAACTTTCCATTGCATGAAGTTCATGCACAGCAACATATCTAAAATTTTGTCCACAGATCCTTGATTAGAAAGAAGCATCCATAAGTAAAGGTCTTGTAGAAAATTTCATTGTGACAATGAAGATCACTCCAGTTGGATATACTGGACTGTTGCTGCAAAATCCTAGTCAGCTGTGCAGATTGTTCTTAAAACACAGAAAGGCAGGGTGGCAATAGTATAGAACTGAAGTTTCAGCTGAGTCTCAGATAACCACATTGCATATAACAGGTAAGAAAAGTTTAAATGAAAATGTTTGCATCTATTTCCACTGGACTCAGTGTCGATATAATTTGCATGGTTCAGTTTGAACAGCATTAGCATTACTGAAACCGTTTATCACTCATAAGAAATCCCAATTACTTGAGATTTCTAGGAACATATCATCAGACCATAGTCAGAGCATCACTGCATTGGCTGTAATATAATTTTTACAAGAAATGTTAAAGGAATCATGCAATAACCTACTTTGTACGTTGAAAAACTTACGAGGCAATCAGCATGCAAGTGATGCCAAGCAGTTGAAGCCTCTGTCTCTCAATGTAATTTTGACAGAGAAACCAATCAATGAGATACACTGTCATGTAAAGTGTATCTGGCACCAACTTATATTCCTCCGAGACCTGAATCCAAGATTAAATATGAAATTAATAAATTTGGCATTCATATTGCCCCATAGATAATCTTAAAAGGGAGTTTAGACCGCCAAGTTGGAATTATATTTACAATGCTACAAAAATTAAGACTACAATGAAAGAATTCAACAGCAGAACAAAAGCCTAACAAGAATATAATTCTTGAGCCATGATTTTTCAAATCACTATGAAAAACGTTACGAGAGTAAATTCAACTAAGTACCTCCTGTCCTGTTTCCCTTTGACATAAAATCTTACACCTTAGGTATAAAATATGCAGTTGACAAGCAGTTTTGTTGATGTCTATTTAGTATTTAAATTGACATAAAATGAGATATTAGGAGTATGATTCTGTTTAATCAGAGGCTGGAGGTGCCTACATCATCACCAATCACTTCATAACTAAAATATAAATATTTGTCACTAGAAAGTACATGCATGGCTAAGATCATTTGAAATAGTAAATTGAGTGGTTAAACTACACTAACCTCCACAAGCCAGTCAACCAGGATCCCCCTCATGGTTTGAGTAATATCACGTTGTACTGTTTCCATAAAATTAGGAAACGGCCTTCGATTGAGCTGTAGAAACCAAAAATTAGACCACAGTTAAAAGTCGGATCTTTTATGAAGAAACAGAGTTATAGAGAGCAAGTAGTATATTTTCTCAATCTCAGTGATTTGAATAAAGCTGCGGACTTTTTAAATTCCAAGTTCTATGATAGATACTGAAAGCATTTCTGCAGGGGAAATGAAACACACGAGTGCTTTAGAAATATAAGAAGGTATCTACAGCACAAACCTCAGCAACATGCAAATTGCTATAGATGTCTGCAGCATATAAACTGCACAATTGAGGATCTGTATGATCAGAGTCGATGTCTCTATGGTTGGGGTAACATGATGTCATTGATTTTCCAGAAAGGCCGTCTATCTCCACTGTAACCATATGAAATAAAAATTTCATCTCTCTGCAAGCAACTATTACAACATAATAAAACATGATAAGAGTTTTAAGTTTAGACATATGGTTCTTTCTTGCAAGATCATGACATGTCCTTTTTTCCTTGTAGCAATAGAAACAATTTTGTATTCAATTTGCAAACAAAATTATTGATGTTGGAGAAACTTAAATAAGTGACCCAAAGTAGGATACAACCCTTAACATCGCAGTTGAACAAGGGTTAAGAGACAGACATTTTGAAAGAACAATAGGAACAATGTCCCCAGAGGAAGATGTTATTTCTACATGACATTTGGAACCTCCTCAATCCGATGTTAAATTTTAAGCTACCTTAAAGCAAAGCCACAAGTTTAAGGAGGAAGCTGCCTTAAAACAAAGCCACAAGTTTAAGGAGGGAAATTTAATGTAGATGGAGGTAACAGAAGAATAGGAGTAACAACACTTCATTATCTTGGGAGGAAATGAAAAATAGAAGAGCAGAGAGTGGATTTCCTAAATGCAACTATTTCCTTCCTCTGATTTTTATTTTCTCTGCCTAACCAGAACTGAGTTTGGGATTTCAAAGTGCTGTTTTTATATATGAATGGAATATGTTCTTTTAACAGTAGGTCTTATAAATGATTCCACTATTAGATTATTCCACATTACACGAAGGAAGAAAATCCATAAATTTTATTATGCAGCCACCTCAAATAAAGCCCTTTGAGCTCTCCAGTTGCTACTTAATTTAGTAATTACCACTACCCTGTAGACAGTTCTGGACTAAAAGTCCCATTTCTATCACTCCATCGCCTCTTCTTTTTCTATTTATGCTAGAGGCATTTACAAAGGGTGTGAAGTTAAATTTATAACTAGCCCTACTATGTTTTTGTGGAGAGAAGGAGGTGAAAATTGGAGAAAAACCTTTCTTTGTACAAATCTGTGGCTGTGATGGCCTTTGATTATCCATAGCACACTCACTTCTTGAACTTAATCGAAAAGTTACATCTGTATCTGAACTAGTAGAACGTTCTTGTTTAGGTTCCACTTTCACTGTTCCTTTGTTGATTCTTGCTTTTGAATTAGCTTGAACCTGCTGCAACCCAACTGACACTGAAGGAGCCACTTTTGATACCCGGGCCTGACCACTTTTAGACTGCTTACTGTTCTTAGCCTAAATAGCAAAATTCTGATAACTGAGTGGAGAGAATAAATAGAATATGCACATGACTGAACTGTGGACAAAGTGGGAGGAAAACGTATTAACCTGAGTTTTAGCTGCTTTGAAGCAGCTTCTGTAAGAGTTTTCACAGCAAACATTTGTGACATCCTGAAGCACTGCTCTCCTCTTATGCTGATGGCAAGCATTGTCAGCCACATTGGTATTATTTTCATCCAAGCCTGCCCTTTTCGGATTTTCCCGCAGAACACGTTTTCTATTTTGTTCTTTAGGTGCTCTAGAAGAAGCCCCAATTCCATATGAGCACGAGGCCAAGGTGGCAGCTCGAGAACGTGTTATTATTCCAGTAGAATCTCCAGCATTAGCAGCAATGGAGCTCTCCTTCTTCATATTTAAGAGCCTGAAGAACAACACAAAGCATTAAACCAAAACTTGAAAATTTGATACCTGGAAGAAATGGCCAAATCTGGACCAAGTGATTTCGTGAACAAGATTTCTGCAATCTAATCATACTTTCAGGGAGAGAGATTAGAATAACAGGAGATCACATAAAAGATTTAAAACTTTTATCAATTTTATCATTGCCAGGTTTTCTGAATATTTAGAGAAAGGTATTAGTATTAGGTGTGTCTTAGGCTTAGCTATGAAGTTTCAAGTAAGAAGCCCTTACAATTCAACTCTCCAGCCAAAATATACATCAAGCAGTTTGCAAGTTTGTAAAAGATTAAGATGTTTCTCTATCCCATTAGTGGTCAATTTATGTCTCAAAAGAATCTAAAAATGAGAAACCACTCCATTTTTTTTAAGCCAAATTACAAACCATTACCCAATGGCTGCAATTTGCTCGCAAGGTAGATCAACTAAATCGATGATGCTGCAGTTTCATGCAGACATTCAAGAAAGTATATCTTTCCAAATATTGCTCATATTAACAGAACATCTGAGCCATATATCTTGGATTGGCTTCGAGAAATCATTAATTCCAAAAGTTTGTTCTTGGGAAATCTTTCTCAAGAAATACTTCCCATTGAAGCTTGGAACTAACACTGATGACAGAGAGGAAAAAATGAACAACTGAAAATATAAAGACCAGCGAAATATGCAAAATCACAATGTATACAAACGATACTAACTAATGCATTAACATCTCAAATTTCTCAATGTGCGGGAAAAAATAATAACTTAAAATACTCAAATTCTTAGAAGCCAAAACTCACAACTTTTGATTTCAAGACCTGAATTTTCTTCTCAGAAAGAGAAAAATAATTTCAAATCTATGACTCAGAACTTCAAGATTCTCCAAATTTATAAATAATCAATCACATGTGCAGAAATGGGAAACAAATTCTTTTAAAAATTTCAACCACAAATCAAGCTAAACAAACAAAATGTTCCCAAAAATACAAATGTCTAGAAATAAACCAACTCAACAAATTCAAAAAAAAAAAATAGATTTCTCTCACCTGAGCCAACTTTTCTCACTTTCTTGAATTTTCCAACAAATTTTTATTTTTATTTTTATTTTTTTTAAAAGCCCAAATTTCAATCTCTCCCCAATTTCCTACATTTTCCCATCAATGAGACCACATTCAGCTAACTAACACAAACCCACGTCCCAAAATTCAAAATATACAATAATTGCAACAAACCCATTGAAGCCTAATCAATAAATCAGCAAAAAAGCTACCAAAAAATGCAATTCAAGAACAGATAACACATAAAGGAAGATGGGCATGTTTGAAAATGTACAATGCAAAATGTAGAGATTGAAATTTGACCTGATTTGGGGCTCAAAGATTCAAAAAGACAGCTTAGCATGAGAAAAAGTTTGTGTTTTTATTTTATAGAGAAAGACGGTCACTTGAAAGAGTGAATTGTCTACTGTGAGCGGGATACTTGTGCGTTTAAACTTTAGAATAAAATATTATTATTATTATTATTATTGAAGAAAAATATCTATTTAGTTTTAATTTACACGTTATGTTGTTAGGGGTTTGACCTAAATTTTTTATTTTTAAAATTAAAATTTATTATTTTTTAACTCAACTATCAAACTGTACAAAGTTACAAACCTTCAACAAAATAAACAAATTTAAAAAAAAAAAAAAAAACTAACATGAAATATCACAACAAAGTCTAGTGAAAATTTTAAATTTTTAAAAATTATTTTTGGAAAAATTAGATTTTGTATATTGATTGAAAAGTACAAAAGTTAATGAAACCTTTACTTTTTAAAAAATAAAAATATCGTCAATTAGGTAATTCTGTAAATCTTGAAATTAGAATTACTGTATTTTTACTAAATAAAAAGAAATTCCATAAATAATTTAATATTTGTTTGACTCGTTGACTAAAAAGCTTATAAAGACAGTTGGTTCGGCTGATGTTAATTTGAGTTTAGAGTTGGTGATTTGTGAGATCTAGGGACAATTACAGTGTTTGCCCCCGAGGTTTCGGTGTTATTACTTCCTGTTGGGTTGATTTGTTTAAAGTTATTTCAGGTTCTGGAGGATAATTCGGTCATTTTGATTTGCCAGGTTTTATTTTTTTTAATGGTTTAGGAGAAAGATTCAACTTTAGAGAATTCTAGGAAAGTATGGGAATCTAAAAGTATATACCGACGACACGTGTCAGATGAAAGCTAATTCAAGATCTAATTCTCTTAATTAATCTAATTAAAATTAAAATTTATCCTTCTTGATTATTTTAATAATATTGAATTTTTTTTCCTCTCTTTTATTACTCATTTTTGTTTACTTCTCCTTATTTCCATTCTTTAACTAATATATTATTTAATAAACTATAAAATCTATAAATTAAAAAAAAAAGTATAGTGTACACATCTAATATTATAAACTATAAAATCTATATAAAAAAAAAATAAAGTGTACAAATCTCATATTGAATAAAGTGTTAACTGATATGAAACCCATATTTGTGTTACATAATTTGAAAAAAAAAGTATTTAGTATGAATATTTATAATTTTTTAAAAAAACATGGGTATTTTATAAAGTATGGTCCTTCATTTTTAGATATATACAAAAATGAAATATAGTATTCCCCAATAAGGCATCAATTTAAAAATAAAAAATCATTTCTTATAATCGGATTTGTGTAAGAAGGGCACCCATTTTGGGTTCAAATTCAATCAATGATTAAAAATTGAAGCCAAAATTTAATGATTGTGAAGCCACGAGAAGAAAGTGGACCTAAATTTGAAATTTTGAAACCAAGAATAAAAAAGATAATAATTTTTTTTTTTTTTTTTTTTGAAAATAATTTTTATTTACATTTGAAAATTTTATTACAATTAGCACGTGACTTGACAGCTTTTATGACCAATTGATTATCTGGACCCCACAGGTGAGGTGAGTCATTAATTTTGAATAGTCACATTTACCCATAGTTTTAAATTATTTTTAGCTTTTGAACAAGGGCCATGTAGACATTTCCTTTCTGGCTAGATCTACTCCATTTTTAGGAGAAGAAAAGTGCTTGTTGTTGCATTAACTTTAAGCAAAAGCAAACCTTGGAAGATCATAACGTGGTTAGTAAACTATTAAAGACATCCATATAATTCAACGTATGAAGTTTCCAAGTAGTAGATCTCAAATTATTTTTTTTTAAAATTTTTTTTAGCTGCCTAGAGATTTTGTTATATAAAGTAATGTAGGATATTATAGTCAATCTCATTATGATCTAACATCCTCTTTAACATATCGATGAGATATCTGACTCTAATATCATTTATAGAATCAACTCAACTAATCGGATCTCTTACGATTTTATTATTGATATGTGCTAAAACCCACTCAAATATTTTCTATTTAGTTGAAAAAATCTTTACTAATAAACACATACTTAAAATCTATCCGAGATAGTCGATGATTTTTAACAATTTTTTACTAGAAACCATGGTCTTCGGTTCAATATGGAATTTGAACAATCAAGGTGACTTATATGCACTTAATCACACTTTTATTGTCTTAATTCTCAAGATTAAGTGTCCTAAAAGGATAAGTGAATTCTAGTGGATAAGCCTATGTGATGTTATTTACTTAATCATTGCCAAAAAAAATTACAAATGAGCTGGAAGTTTGTCTTGAACAGATTATATATCCACAAATCAAAGTGAGTTGGTAAAAAAAAAAATCGAATTTTCTCTAGGTTAAGAGCAGAGAGTGGAATATGAAGACAAATTGGCTTTGCGAAAATGTGGTGGAAAGATTCGTGAATGCGGCAACCAACTCAATGAAGCATCTCAATTCATGGAGTACAAGAAAGTTCAGAAGTATGCACAAACAGTTGGAACTGTTACTAAGTAAGTTGAGGCTGCTGAAGGAGGATGGAAGACGAGCATAGCAAGGAGAAAAAATTGAGAAGAATTGAGAGAGAGGTTGATAATTTTCTTGTAGAAGAGGAAATATATTGGAAGCAGAGATCAAGGGCTGACTGGCTGAAAGAGGGGGACAAAAATACCAAGTTTTTCCATGCGAGGGCTTCTGCTAGACGTAGGAAGAACAAAATCTGGGGAGTTGAGAACGATCAGAGAAGATGGATTGAAGAAGAAAAAGAGGTGGAGGATATGTTCTGTGGGTACTTTCAGAATATTTTTTCAAGCACTCAACCTACTGAGCATCAGATGGAGCAGGCCTTACAAGGAGTTTCTTCTAGAGTGACAACAGATATGAGTGCTCAACTTGAGCAACCCTTTGTTAAAGAAGATATCTCTGAGGCCTTAGCTCAAATGTGTTCGACTAAAGCGTCGGGGCCAGATGGTTTGCCAGCGGCCTTCTTTCAGAAACACTGGGCAGCAGTTGGTCAAGGAGTTACCAGAACATGTCTACACATCCTCAATGAGAGAGGTGACATCTCTTCCCTGAATCATACTTTCATTGCTTTAATCCCCAAAGTGAACAAGCCCAGGACAGTTAAAGAATTCATACCTATAAGCCTCTGTAATGTAGTGTATAGAATTATTTCTAAAGCTATAGCTAATAGGCTGAAACGTATTTTGCAACATATCATCTCCCCAACTCAGAATGCATTTTTTCCCGGTAGACTTATCACTGATAATATCATTGTGGGATATGAATGCCTCCATAAGATTAGATATACAAAGGGGAGTAAGAATGGCCTGGTAGCATTGAAATTAGACATTAGCAAAGCTTATGATATGGTGGAGTGGAACTTTCTTGCGAAGGCTATGACTAAGTTAGGATTTCCTAGATTATGGATTGACTTGGTGATAAGATGTATAACTACTGTCTCATATTCAACTCTAATTAACGGAACAGCTCGAGGAATGATATGTTGGGGTTGGTGCTCAGAGCGCCAATTCCCGGTTGTATTTCTGTTGAATACTTCTGTAAAACATTATTATTATGAATAATATATGCAGTTTCTATAATATAATTTATCTTTCTATATGGTAAAGACGTAATGACCCGAGAATGATTAGTCATGATACAATTGCAAAAGCGTCGCAACGGACATTGAGTAGTATCATGACGTTGTCATTCTCAGACAGTTCCTGGTCAAGGTTTACACTATTTGGTCAGTATAGTAAACCCGTTGAGACCGGTACATGTCGTATACTGTAATATATGATTCCAATGGTTTCTTAATGAACCATTAGTCTTGGAGACTAGTATAGACGTGTAGGTGTTTATAACGGATAAACACTGAACGACTCACCGAAGATTCTTAATGGATGGTACACCAGCGTCAATAAGAATCTTCTTGGGTTGAGTAGCACTTGTGATTCTTAGACTTGAGATGCCATTGTGGGCACATGAGACATCTTCTACACTTAGACGGCAGTCACGTCACCGATCTATTTAGATCAGACCTCCGCATGTTCGTTGGGTGTAGATAGATCCTCAGGGTGTCCTATGTGTATCAAGATAGGATCCGTCAGTTCTGTGTATCAGAGCATATGTAGTCCATATGATTAGCAATCAGATAAAACCATGGGCCCGTGGTAAAGTTTAGAAGCTAGTTCTAAACATTCTTTTTGAGATTGCTAATGGAATAGTCGACTGGATAATCCCGATAGAGATTTGACGTTTACATCTATACCCCTGGGATTTATCCGGATACCTGTGACGGAGGAATTATACATTTGCCATGACCTCGACCTGTATGGTTCAGCGAGATTATCCGTGATCGTCATAATCTACGGGTGGATAGATTATGGACACGAAATTTGATTTCGTGACGGATATACATGAATCTAGAGAGTCTCAATAATGAAACATACTCGTAGAGCACTAGAGCAACATTAATAAATAATATTGATTATTTATAAAGTCGTTTAAAGTTTAAACGCAAGATACGTGCTAAAAGGACTAGATAGTCATTTGCCTAATTATTGTGTATTTACATTTAATACTTGATTAATTTAAATACACATTAATTAATAGTCAAAATGAGTTATTTGACTTATATCCTAAATGAATATATGTTTTTAATATTTAATGTAAATATTATACATATATTTAATATATTTGTATTTGATTAATTAATTAATTATTTAATTGTTAAATGATTAAATTAATTAAAATATAAATATCTTACATTAGGATATATTAAGTAAATGATGTTAGTTGCAATTGTTGACTTAAATAAATATCCATAAAGTGTTTTAGATATTTGTCAAGTTGATTAAATGACTTTGAAATGAATTTGAAATGAAAATTTTTGGTATATGCTTGATGCAAATTTCGGCCAAGGCTATTCTTTGAACAAGTATATATTGTTTTCATTTGCTTTTCATTTGGTTAACCTAATACACTTTTTACAAAAAAGAGACACCATTGAATAAACCAAAAGAAAGCTTGAGAAAGAAAGAAAACTTCAAAAGCTTGGAAATTTAGTAAGTTTTTCAAACTTGCTATTAGTAAGGAATATGTTCCTTAGGTTCTAGGCTTTATATATGATATTCTTAGGATGTTTCTTTCTTTGTTCCTTGTGGTTTTTGATGATGGTAGTTTTAGAGAAGTGTGAAGCATGTGTAATGAAGGAAGTGTTGTGACTATTGTAGTTATAACTATTCTTTTAAGGTTTTTTGAAACCATGTTGCTAATCTAGAGTTATTGACCCACTCTTAAATGACCTAGATTTGATCTTGAGTTGTTTCATTGTGTTGAGACTTGGATTGGATGGAAGAATGATGATTGAAGTAATTGATTTAATGTATTTGGTCTAATTTGTCCAATTTGAGGAAATTGAAAAATTAGGGTTCTTAACTAATTCCAAATTTGGGGGTTTTCATATATGTTGTGTATTTGTGTGTGTATATGATGCATATAAAGTTTCATGTTCATTGGATTACATTTAGATGTGTTTTGAGACATGAAATGACAAAGTGCACAATTGTGCTTCCTTGTGAGGCTCTCGGCCTTGGTGAGATAATTTGGGGATTTTGGTGCTTTTGGTGTTTTGATGTTATGAACATCATAAGTTCATCTTAGAAATGATTTAGAATCATTCAAAATTGATTGGATCAATTTCGGACTAAAACGGACAAAAAACCAAAGCAAGGGCATTTCGGTAAATTCACTTAAAATTGTTTTATTGAATTTATTTTCATAATTTGATTATTGGAATATTAAATAAATATGTTTATTTAATTAATCCGAGAAAAAGTTTTGAAATCTGAAAATCGGATTTTCACCGCTTCCGCTGCGTTACCGGATTCACCCCCAAAAAACCCCTACAAAATGGTATCAGAGCGAGTCTGATTCTAGGCCACCTAATATGATTAGCCTTTATTGAATCAATGTTTAATCATGTTTTCTATACTTTATGTATGCTTATTAGGATCTAAATTGGTTAGATTTAGGGTGTATGACACTTAGCGGAAAATCCCTAAATAATAAGGTTTGAATGTAATTTTGTATTTGATGCATGTTATATGGTCCGTCTTGTCAATACGGTTTATGAATACTTCTTTGTGACTACATCCGAGACCGTGCCTCTGCTGTGAGGATGTAGCCGATAAAGATTTATTTATACCGGATGTATATCAGATACTAGGTAAATTCAAGTAAAAGCGGAATTCTGAACGTGCCCTTGCTGTCAGGATTACGTAAGTAACTTGAGTTTACTATTGACGAGTTTAACCTTGGTACGTCTCCTTGTGGGCCTGCCTTCGCAGCGACAACGAGAAACGGCCAGGACCGGATACTTAGGAGTCATTAGTGAATGATTGACAAATGAGTTGTCTACCTGATGAATATACGTAGGCGAGACCGTGCCTCTGCTGTGAGCCGAAATATATTCACGGGATCCACTTTTCACTATTAGTATTTAATTTAATCGTTAAATATTTGTATTCTGTTTTGGGATTACAGTATTGCATGATTTAGTGGGAGGGGCATATTAGATTAAAAATCCATGATCTAGTTTATGCTTTTGATATTATATGAAACTGCTTTATTTATGCTAACCGTTTTTCGTGATCTATATGATAGATTGGCGATGGCGGGACAATCCACAAATCAGTTTGCGGGTATCAAATAGCTATGAAATAAAGAACCCAGATTTGCCAAGCTTTTCAAGTGGTGCGACCAAGCGATGGAGTATGTTATGGCAACTAAATATCCTAGCCAAGCTTAAAATCTTCTTATGAAGGGCAACAAATAACATCCTACCTTCAGCCGAGAACCTTTGGAGAAGAAAAATTCTACAGGATCCTAGGTGCCAAAGATGTAGAGGAGGGATGGAAACAATTTTTCATGCTTTGTTTGAGTGTAAAATGGCTTACAAAACTTGGAAGTTAGCCTACTTTACAAATGATATCAAGTCTTCGGGAGCCACAAACATGAGGGACATTCTAAGTACATTACTCAAGCTGGTGGAAGGACTTGAGATGAGGGAAATAGAACTGGCAGTAGCTATTTGTTGGTCTTTATGGACTGCTAGAAATATGTTCATTTTTTAGAACAAAGTGGAGGACTCAATGCAGATTATGGCAAAGGCAGAAGCAACTATTGAATGATATAAGAGGATTAAAAATCATGTCTTGTGTGAGATTGACACAGCAAATGAGGATATGAGGATAAGAACAACTGACAGGCAGGAAGTATTGCCGATGGGGTATTTTATGATTAACACGGATGCAGCTGTAGATAAAGACAACATGATAGCAGGGCTTGAAGTCGTTATAAGAAACACTGATGGGGAAGTGGTTGTAGCAGCTATCAAGAACACAAGATTCTGTGGGAATGTGGAGGCTGCGGAAGCGGATGAAATTAATTTTGGTTTGGATGTAGCCATGGAAACCCAATGTCGTCCTGTATGGATAAAGTCAGATTGTCAGAATGTCGTCAATTGGGTCTCTAACAGGGAGGGCAGCAAGACTGAAGTTTTTTGGGTTGTTGAAGATATTAAAGAGAGGTTGGCAGGATTAGCAGGATCTAAACTTAGCTACACCCCTAGATCTAGTAATGTTATTGCCCATGTGCTAGCTAAGAAAGTTTTACTAGCATATTCACATGTTATTTGGAAATGATATTTTCCTTCAAATATTTCTTGTATTTTTACATCTCTTTAGTAATGAAAGTTATTTTCCGTTTAAAAAAAAAAGAGCTTAAAAAAAATACTCCAAAACTATAACATCACTTTTGTCAATAAACTGATTTGACTGAAAATACCCACGATCAAAGTATCCAATGGTACCTAGAAGTTTAGTACTGAAATGTGTTTGATCAACTGCAACAGATCTTCAAGTCCCGAAATCTAAAACTTTGGCACAATATTTATCATCCAAAAATATGTATTTAGACTTGATTTCTCATAATACATAGGCATGTAAGTAGCTGAATGCAGATAGAATATAACATCTGATACTTCTACATCAATTCTCAATCTCATTTTGACATGTAATTGGAAATTCATCACTTGTAGACGCTGGATTTCACCCGAGGTATACAATCGAGATTTTGTGAGGGGGGCACTGGCGATCCTGCAAAACAAAGAGGAAGGGTGAGCGTTGAGGGTCTACCCACCGGTGAGGTGGATGCCGTAGGCACTCCGACACCCAAGTCAGTGAGGAAAATGAAGTGCAAAAGTCGTAGAAGGAGGAGCAAGGTCAGATGTTACCTTGATCCATGTGGGCTGTCGTGAGGGCGGTAGTTTGAAGGTGTTGAGAGCTATGGGGGGAGTATATTGAGATTATGAGTAGGAGAGCTTGAAGTTCAATATCCCCTACCTCATGGAGCCTCGTTTCCTATATATACATGCTTCAGTAACGTGTGTCTTTATTGCCCTTTGATTGCTCGTCTGTTGGGTCATGGTAACGGTCGACTTCATGAGGAGCTATTACTGCGTTGTAGGCTGGAACAGATGGGTTATGAATGGTGTTTATGAGTCCGGGCGTTATGTGGACTGGTGTAGGGTGAGCCCTGATTATGCTTTGAGCACGTGGTATTTCACTGGGTCTGGGCTTGTAAATCTATGGGCCTCTATACACTTCAATCATTGAGGCTTTCTTTTGAGGTAGAAACTTGGGTCTGGGTCTTGTGTTGGCGAGTCTTGGGTGCGTTCAGTATTGGGCCTGAAGCTAAAGGACGAAATTGCCCTTGGACCAAATTTGGCCCGTACAGTTTGTCTCATACTCTCTAAGTCAATGAGTCATTGGCTTGGAGAGTATTTGACGCGTGTGTCGCCTGGGATGAGGCCATAGTATGTAGGTGTACTCGAGCGTTGATGCTGCCTATTGATTGAACCAAACGAATGTCAAGTTATGAACTTGACTCTACAAGAGCCATTGGGGAAGTACCCAGTCGACCGAACCAGATGATGGTCGGGATAATGAACTTGACTCTACCAGAGCCATCGGGGAAGTACCCAATCGATTGAACCAGATGAAGGTCAGGATATAAGTCATACGACATGTGTACTCCATGTCTACAACTTGACTCGACATGAGTCCATGGGGGATGTCCCCGGTCGACTGATCTAGATGAAGATTCATGATATAATTCATAGGACATGTGTAAACCATGTCTATAATTTGACTCGATATGAGTCCATGAGGGATGTCCCCGGTCGACTGATCTAGATGAAGATTCATGATATAATTCATATGACATGTGTAAACCATGTCTACAACTTGATTCCATATGAGTCCATGTGGATGTCTCTGGTCGATTGGACTTGATGAGGCCAGAAAGATATAAGTCATATGACATGTGTAATCCATGTCTACAACTTGACTCATCATGAGTCCGTGGGAGATGTCCCCGGTCGACTGGACTTGATGAGGCCAGGAAGATATAAGTTATACGACATGTGTAATCCATGTCTACAACTTGACTCGTCATGAGTCCGTGGGGGATGTCCCCGGTCGACTGGACTTGATGAGGCCAGAAAGACAACCAATCGTTTGGCACCAGAGTGACCAAACCGAGTCTACATGTCGCATGTACCAGATGAAGGTTAACAAACTTTTACTCGACTCCATCACGAGTCAAATGGGGGTGTCCCCGTCGACTGGGCCTAATGAAGCCCAAGAAGGCAACTACTCGTTTGGTACCAAAGAGTGACCAAACTGAGTCTACATGTTGCATGGACCAGAAGAAGGTCAATGAACTTAAACTCGTCTCCATCACGAGCCAATAGGGGGTGTCCCCGTCGACTGGACCTGATGAGGTCCAGGAAGGCAACTACTCATTTGGCACCAAATAGTGACCAAATCGAGTCTACATGTCGCCTGGACCAGAAGAAGGTTAATGAACTTTTACTCGACTTTATCACGAGTCAAATGGGGGTGTCCCCGTCGAATGGGCCTAATGAAGCCCAGGAAGGCAACTACTCATTTGGCACCAAAGAGTGACCAAATCGAGCCTACATGACGCCTGGACCAGAGGAAGGTTAATGAACTTAAACTCGTCTCCATCACGAGCCAATAGGGGGTGTCCCCGTCGTCTGGACCTGATGAGGTCCAAGAAGGCTTTCACTCGTTTGGTATCGAAGAGGGACCGGACCGAGTCTATATGTCGTCTAAACAAGAAGAAGGTCCATTAACTTTACTTATGCCAGCATTGCTTGGGTATTCAGTCGACAATGCTTCATTTGGTGCTGAGTGTCTCTAGTTCCCATCGATTTACTCACTTGCAATAAATGCAACGTTGTTTTCGAGGCCCTTTTGGCGGGAAAATGAGGAGTCACTGTGAGGAAGGGTATAAGAAGCCTTGAGGGGTCTCATTTACTTCATTCACAATACCTTCTCTCGAGTCGCAAGGTTGGAGGGCTCTCCTCTAATTTTTAAGGTATTATTCTTTCCTTTCTTCATGTTCTTCAAATCTTCAAATTGTTCAAATGGTATATTCAACTTGTTCTTGGCTAGGGTTAATGTTTTGATCTTCAATTTAGGTTAGGGTTTTTTTAGGATTGTGTTTGTGTGAAGCCTAGGTTTGATCTTCTATCATACTAGTTTTAGGTTGATTCGTTGTTTGTAGAGTGAACTGATATGTCGATTGAAGGTTGCTCGAGCTCAAATGATTCATCGATGGAGATGTATGTAGGCTCGCCCTTACGGGTCGTTTCCCCTTATAGTATGTATGGCAGGGATACTCTGAGTGGGGGTGATGAAGATGTGTTGACTGTCACGTCAACGGAGGCTCCGGTCGGTATTCCTAAGGACGTGCCACCTCTACGATCTATTCATGCCGAGTCGAGTGAACCCAGCACAAGCGAACCAACCAATCTTCTAACCAAAAATCCTCAAAGTAGTGTAACCGAGAAAGTCATGAGGGAGATCAAAATAAAGTACAGGTTCCCTGAGTCGGTTCAAGTTAGGTTGGCTTCTTCGAAAGAATGAATCGACTATAAAATTTCTGGGTGGATTGGGTTCTACGAACGCCCCTTTGTTGATGGGTTTAGGTTCCCATTTCCAAACCTTGTGTGGGAAGTATTAGATCATTATGGAATAGCCTCTTCCCAACTTATGACAAACACATGGAGAGTCCTGATGTCGGTTGAGGTTTTAGCATATGAGTTGGGAATCAGATTCAGAGAGAAGGACTTACTCTATACTTATTATATGAAGGAACATGTGGTGGAGAAAGGAAGATACCACTTGTTCCTTCGACAAAAGAGAGAACATTTAGTTTCTGGGCTGACAACAAACGATAGAGGGGGCTGGCAAAAGACTTACTTTTTTGTTAGGGGAGAGAGCATGTTCGGGTCGATTGGGCCTAGTAGAATTCCTGAATATTGGAAAGTTACGAGTGAATGTTGGTCATATTATTTTCTTGATTGTAGACTCAATGTAGCTATGACATTCTTTTTGTTTTTTTTTTCGTAGGCTCAAACCGCAATCGTAGCTTCGACGTGACGTCTGGGGTCGTCGCAAATACAAACTATATTATGAGTCTTCCCCCACCTGATAGGAATTGGAGGGTGGTGTTGGCGGAGAAAAAGTTAAGGTTGACACCGCTGTGGAGAGAAGTTTTCTATCCCGAAGGTATCCCTCTGCCTCTGACCAAACATATACTGACAGTCGTACTCATAACCTGGGCGTGTCGACTCCTATTCGAAGAGACTTTCTTTTTGCGGATTCTAACCCCAGAGGAAAATTTGTGCGCAGTGGAAAGAATGAGCCAATTCAGACTACCGTCAGTGGAAGAGATGCTAGAACGGAGGAAGAAGAAAAAATCCAAGGGGAAGGAAATTGAGACTGTCCCCGAGTCTCAACCTCCAAAGAAGGATACCCCAGCAATACTTCCAGCTGAAACAGTTCGCAAGACGTCGACTGGGTCTGGACATTCTTCGAAGAAGAGAAAACAATTTCCGGATATTGAGGACGACCCATAGAATATAATAATCAAGATCCCAAGAAGCACGACTGTTATATTGGATCCCTCCAGTTTGTCCAGCTTCACCGATGGATTGCTTTTAGAAGAAGATGAATGTCGAATGCTGACTTTGGGACCACTGGAGGCTGCGAAGAGAGCAGTTGCCCGAAATTATGAGGTAAGGATTTTGTACTCACAAATCTTCATAAAGAAATTGTTCAATTTTTTTTTGTTCATGTCGAATCAGACTTTGGAGAATGCTATTTTCCACAGACTTTGGAGTATGCTATTTTCCATCAAAGATATGTGGAAACTAGCCTGAGGAAGGCGAGGGACCTGGAGAAGTCGAATGCGGCCCTATGAAAAGAATTGGCTGAGGCTAAAGCTTCCTCCGAAGAATCCAAGAAGAAAATGAGGGAGGTCGAGAACGAAGCTAAGGACTCGAAGGATAAATTGGAAGCGACGACTTCTGAATTGGAAGCTGTAAATGAGAGTGTTGAAGAGCTGGAAGGCCAAAAGACCGAACTGCTGGATAGATTGGAGGGAGTGGCTATGGAGGACATTATAAAGCACAGAGGTCTCCTGATGAGGCAATTCCTAGCAGGGGAGCATAACACTTGGAATCCTCGAAAATAGATCTTAATGAGTGAGAGGTTGGAGGAAGGGCTTTCTCTGTCGATCGAGGAAGGAGAGGTGGAAGAGGGACATGAGGTCAACTCCAAGGAAGCGGCCGCGGAGGAGACTGGATGGACCATTGCTGAGAGAGTTGAAGAGGCCTCGATGACTGTTGATATTGTTGAGAAGGCTGATAAAGCCGCCATGGTAGAGTTGGGAGCGAAACCACTAATAGAGACTGGCCCTCTTTCCCAGCCGGTCGACTCTGTTGAGCCTATTGAAAGGCAAGAGGATTGAAGTCGCTTTACTTTTGTTTGTAATGTTGGCTTGGCCCGTTTTGTAAAGACAATATTTTGATTGTGAATACATGAATACATAGTTCGATTGTTGTTTGGACATTTGTTTTCCTGTCGTCTAGAATGTAGCCACATTTGTTAATAACTCGTTCGATAGACTTATGTAAAATTACATAAATGAAATTGAAATTACTTAAAGGTAAAGGCCGAAACTGAAATCAAACAAACTGGTCGCCTTATTGCAGTATGATGGCGGTTTGTCGAGTGACGAGGTCATCGGTGATACTTCTTGAGGTAAATAGCGTTCCA
This sequence comes from Zanthoxylum bungeanum, assembly GCA_019454045.1. Taxonomy (NCBI): domain Eukaryota; kingdom Viridiplantae; phylum Streptophyta; class Magnoliopsida; order Sapindales; family Rutaceae; genus Zanthoxylum; species Zanthoxylum bungeanum. Next base: position 27,417 of record SKCR01027705.1, read on the forward strand.
GCTGTTAAGGACATGCCTCATATCTTCTTTTTCTAATTTGTAGGCTCCGCGGCCTACAATTTTCTTGACAATGTATGGGCCTTCCCAAGTGGGTCCGAGTTTCCCATCTCTAGCATCCTTGGTATTTTGGAAGACTCGGTGAAGGACCCTGTCCCCTTCCTTGAAACTTCCACTTCTCACGTTTTTATCGAAGTATTTGGACATTTTCTGTCGGTAGGATGCAAGCCTTATGGACGGGTTTTCCCTTAATTCTTCGACAATGTCGAGTGCATTGGTCATGAGTCTATTGTTCGTATCATCATCAATCCAGTGGTACTAGGGATGGCAATTTTACCCGCAAACCCGCAAAAACCCGCCCGCAATGGGTAGAATTTGGTAAAAATATTAGTGGGTGTGGTGCAGGTTTGATAATTTAAAGCAGAACCCGCTGCAGGTGTGGTGCGGGTTTGGTATTTAAGAAAAAAATGCGGGTATCCGCATACCCGCAATATTATTTTTTATTAATTAATATTTTTATGACAATATAAAAAAACCTTCATATAAAAACAACTAACAAAACCTAAACCTAAAACACTAATCCACAGTTCCACACTCCCACTCAGCCCGCAACCTGACCAACTGAAGAATTTTTGCATGACTATTATTGTTTTTTTTAATCACACTTGTTAATAAAATTATAATACAAAAATTTGGATTAAGTTCACATGATTAGAAACAAGAGATGAGCAAAATAAGCTAGTGTTTGCTGCAACTTCAGTAGCTTTCATGTTTCTTCATTACACTTACACCACTTGAGCCTTATAAGCATCACTTTCATTACACTTAGCATAAAAAATATGACCAAAGGTTGGTGATTACTTTTTAGCTTATTTTCGATTGAGTTGACTAACTTAGATTATTATAATTATGAAGGGAAGAACTCGTTATAATTATGTTTATATGAAAAAATAAACATATGGTACTGAGTCTTTCATACATTATGTTATCTATATACTGTATATACATACATTGCATGTTGTATCTGTCAAATGAAAAACAAATGTGAAAACTACAGCTAGTAATTAAAAATAAATTATTTAATAAAAAAATTATATTATTAAGAACACAAAGTAATTCAATATTTTAAAAACCCACAAAAAATCTGTTGGGTACCAATGCGGGTTTGGTAATTTATTTTTATATACGGTGCGGGTTTGGTAATGAAAATTAAAACCCGCAACGGGTATGGTGCGGGTTTGGTAATTTATTTACATATGCGGGTGCGGGTTTGGTAATGGAAAACCCGCACCATACCCTACCCACTGCCATCCCTAACTGGTACCGTGGTGAAGGCACACTGAAGTCGGTTGGAATGACTGCCTCGGTTCCAAAGGTCAAGGAGAATGGCGTTTCACCAGTAGACGATCTTATTGTTGTTCGATACGACCATAAGACCCCCGGGAGTTCATCTGCCCAGGCTCATTTTCCTTTCTCCAGCCTATTTTTTAGAGTATTTATAATCGTTTTATTGGAGGACTCAGCTTGACTGTTGGCTTGTGGGTAGCGCGGGGTGGAGAAGCTGAGCTTAATTCCCCAATTCTTGCAGAAATCCTGGAAATGGTGACTGATAAAAGGGGATACATTATCAGTGACAATCTCTCTGGGTAGGCCGAAATGACAGATAATGTTCTTCCAGACGAATCCTTGTACTTCTCGGTCCCTTGTCATTGCGAAGGCTTCTGCCTCGATCCATTTTGAATAATAGTTTGTCAATGCGAGCATGTAGACTCGTTGCCCAATGGCGACAGAAAGTTTCCCAACAATGTCCATTCCCCACTTCATGAACGTCCAATGAGTTAAGGTGGAGCTAAGCTTTTCAGGTGGAAGATGAGAGACTGGTGCAAACCTGTGACATTTCTCGCAATTGCGAGCGTATTCAACTGCGTCGGCTCGCATTGTCGGCCAGTAATATCCAGCTGTGTGGGCGCGGCATGCAAGACTCCTCCCACCAGAGTGATTCCCATATTGTCCTTCGTGCAGCTCAGCCAAAACGTATTGTGCTTCTTCAGGAGGGAGGCATTTGAGGTAGGGCCCGGCAAGTGACCTCCTTAACAGTTGGTTGTCGTATAGAACGAAACACGCATCTTGTTGTTTTATCTTTCGGGCGACCACTTTTTCTGTTGGTAACGATCCTTCATCCAAGTATTTGATTAGAGGTGTCATTCATGAGTCGACTTGTGTGATATTGGAGACGGCGCAACCTTCCATTTTAGTTATGGCTGGCCATTGCAAATACGCTACTGGGATGGCTTGGATATTCCCTTCTTGTAGTGTGGATCCGAGGGTTGCAAGGGCATCCGCGTGGGTGTTTTCGGCTCTTAGGATCTGTGAAACTTCAAATGATTCAAATGTAGACTGGACTTCTTTTACCTTAGATAAATAGGTTGTCATCTGAGCCCCTCGAGCCTGGTAGGTTCCCTGAAGTTGGTTGACGACAAGTTGTGAATCGGACGTCACCTCCACTATTCTCGCCCCAAACTCTTTGAGTAGTGCAAGTCTGGCTATCAGCGCTTCGTACTCGGCTTCATTGTTGGTAGTTTGGAAACCACATTTGAACGCTTGTTGAATAATATCGCTTATAGGAGTAATGATTACAACTCCCAACCCGGAACCGTGTCTGCTGGAAGAGCCGTCCACCGAGATTTTCCACACTTTTGTAGACTGGACACAATGTACATCTTCTTCCGTATCACCTTATGAACTGGGACTAAAGTCTGCCACGAAATCCGTGAGAGCTTGGGACTTGATGGCGGTTCGCGGTTGATAAGTGATGTCGTATTCCCCAAGTTCGACAGCCCACTTGGTCAATCTGCCGGAGAGCTCGGGCTTGTGAAGAATGCTTCGTAAGGGGTAAGTGGAATACACAGTGATAGGATGGCCCTGGAAATAGGGGCGAAGTTTTCATGTCGCCATCGCCAGAGCGAGGACCAATTTCTCCATTTGAGTATATTGAGTCTCAGGGTCGAGCAGGGCTCTACTTACGTAGTAGACTGGATGATGTTGTCCTCTATCTTCCCTTATCATAACTGCATTGACTGCTTGTGGCAAAACTCCAAGATAAAGATATAGTTTTTCACCGTCGGCCGGCTTGGATAGGAGAGGCGGTGTAATCAGGTACTCTTTCAATCTGATCAAGGCTTCTTCGCAGGCCAGGGTCCACTCAAACTTTTTCGACTTACCGAGGGTGGAGAAAAATAAGAAGCTCTTATCGATAGACTTGGAGATGAATCTATTGAGAGCCGCTATCCTCCCCACAAGTCGTATGACTTCTTTTGGGTTTGTTGGGGATGAAATGTTGAGTATGGATTTTATCTGCTCCGGATTAGCTTCTATTCCTCGTCGAGTGACCAGGTACCCAAGGAATTTCCCCGAAGTTACCCCGAAGGCACACTTGGTGGGGTTCAGCTTCATCCCATACTTCTTCATCATGTCGAATGCCTCCACAAGGTGTTCCAGGTGCTGCTTGGCTTGTAGAGATTTTACCAACATGTCATCGATGTAGACTTCCATGGTTTTCCCGATTTGATGGGAAAACATCTTGTTCACGAGTCGTTGGTAGGTAGCTCCCGCATTCTTCGGCCCGAATGGCATCACTTTATAGCAGTAGATCCCCCTGTTGGTGACGAAAGTCATTTTCTCTTGATCATTCGGATGCATGAGGATCTGGTTGTAGCCTGAATACGCATCCATGAAACTTAGTAGTTCATGCCCCGCGGTAGCATCGACCAACGAATATATATATATAGGAGTGGGAATGAGTCATTTGGACATGCCTTGTTCAGGTCAGTGAAGTCAAAATAGACTCGTCATTTGTCATTCTTCTTCCGTACGACCACGACGTTGGGCGAGCCAGTCCGGGTACTATACTTCTCTGACTGCTCCATTCTCCAATAACTTATGAACTTCCTTGTCGATGACCCGGTTCCTTTCTGGAGCAAATTTCCTCCTCTTTTGCTTTACAGGTGGGTAGGTCGGATCCACATATAGCTCGTGTGTTATCAATTCTGGGTCTATTCCTATCATATCTCCATGCGACCAGACGAAGCAATCATGGTGCTTCTGGAGGAAATCTAACAGTGGGGCACGTAGCGCGGGATCGAGGTCGGCTCCAACTTGGGTCTTGTGGTCCGGGTAGTGTGGGTGAATTTGGACCTCGTCGAGTTCCTCCACTTTTGGCACGTCTGCATAGACTCGACAAGATCCTCCATGTAATTCATATGCTGACTGAGATTTAGGCTTTAAGGTGGTTTAGTAGCAAGCCCTGGAAGCAAGTTGACCCCCTCTAATCTCTTGGACTCCCCATTTAGTTGGAAACTTCAACAGCTGGTGGTAAGTGGATGGAATGGCCCGCAAGTAGGACACAGAAATCGGCGACGTTGTTCCAGGCTCGCGACCCGATCGGGAGTACGGATTAGCCCACGGGGGACTAAACCGGAGAAATAAAATGGAGTCGCCACCCAGTGTGAACTGAGAAATGATTTAAGGCCGCACTCATCCCTCACAAGGGAAGACCTCAAACCGTTGGGTTCAGAATGGTCCCTTACTTATGCCACTTGTAATGAACAGATTTATGCGATAATATAACCAAGTCTATGCAACATACATACACAAGAATAACCTACATCTAAGTTTGCATACGACTTATATCTAAGTTCGCATACAACCTATATCTAAGTTTGCATAAGACCTATATCTAAGTTTGCATGCATAAAAGTAAATCGGAATAACGGCAAACACACAATCTCATGAACACATTAAATTGATACATGCAGAAACACAAATAAATAACAATGATCTAAACATAAAAATTAAAAAGAGATAATCAAATTCCTAACATAAAGAAAATAACTAAATCATGCATGAAAATAACATATTATTCCTAATGAACACAAGATTAGATGAAACGAAATATGTGTGTTTCTCAAGTGGTACATGGAATTGTATCCCAAGTACAGACCGCACTGCCGTCCATTCGGATTCGGCTACGGAATTTACTTCCGGGTTTCCATCCGATATACCGAGAGAGATTACACAAAGTCATTCATCCAATGGCCACAACATACATGAATCAACAATACGCATGCGAAGAAATAATAATAATAACAGGAAAAGAACAGGAATAAATAAAAGGTGCCCTCAGGTCTAACCTCTTAAGTCACCTTTTGGAAGTGCGTTACGCGGTTGTCGGAAGGGTTGATGCTCCGCAACTTTCCGATTTACTGGTCATTGTTTTCCTTCGTTGCCTCGTTGTTTTGGGCTGCTGTTTTGGATGATTTTCGTTGCTGTTTCAGGTGGTTATTTAGAGGTTGTTTTGGGTTATTTTGGTACTGTTTTACTCACTGTTTAATGGGTGATTTTCAGGATTATTTTGGGGATTGCAGGGGCTATTTTAAGGGACTGTTTTCGGTTGATTTTTGGAGTTTATGTGTCCCTTATCTTTTGTCGTGTGTGTGTTTAAGTTTATTTTAGTGCGTTGGCTGTGTGTGTAAAAATGTGGTGTGTGCGTCCTTAGGGTTTTGTCGCTTGTGTGTGTATGTCAAAAGGTGGTGTGTGCGTGGCCATGAAAGAGCAGCGTGTACACCTAGTGAGAGGACGTGTGTGCTTTAGTAAAGGGGGCAGTTTGTGGCTTAAGAGTTTATGTGTTCATTCGGTCCAGAATGGTTTGTTTCAAGTGAAGGGGTTGTGTGTTTGAAGGGTGTTACAGCCGAGTGAAGAGTGAGAGAGGCGAGTGAGATGGACAAAGCTAGGGTTTCTTTTTGTGTTGGCGGATGCTGCCGATTGTGTGAGTGTTTGTTTTTGAGAGCCGAGAGCTAGGGTTTGCGTGAGTGGGTTTAGGTGGCAGTCAATTGGAATTGTCGTGGAGTGGTTTGTTGAACGAGAGAGGGAATGTGGCGTGAGTGTGTTTTGAGAGAGAATGAAGAGAGAAGACATGGCGTGTATCTGCGAGAGTGGCCGAGAGAGAGTGTTGATGATAGAGGGGAGAGAGAGGCGTGAGTGATTAGGGTTTATGTTTGATTTTTTTTGTGAAGGTCTAGAGTGATGGGAGAGGAGAGAGGGCCGAGTGAGAGAGAGAGGCTAATGGTTTCTTTCTTTTAGTGTTTTTTTCGTCAATGAGCTCTAGGGGAAGAAAGGGTTTGGTTTGGGTGTCTTTTTATAGGATAGGGTTAGGGTTTTCCTTGTACGGGAAAGGAATGAATCATGTAATTATGGGGGATATCTCTAATTAGTGTGTCATAAGGAAAGAATCTATTCACTTTAGGAAGGTAATTTGTGGGATTTGATTTGATTTTAGGCATGTGATTTAATTTAATTAGGAAGTTGATTTATGAGATTTGATTTGATTTTATTTAGTTTAGGCATGTGATTTAATTTAATTAGGAAGGTGATTTATGAGATTTGATTTGATTTTATTTAATTTAGGAATGAGATTTGATTGGATTTTAACATGTGTTTAATGTGTTTGAATATTTTCGGATGTGATTTAATGGGCTTGGAGGCTTATGGGCGTGTAGGATGGCTAGTTGGTGGGCTTGGGCGTGTGGTTGGTAGTGTGTGGGCTTAGGATGAATTTTAAAACAGAGATCCAACGAGCAAACCCGAAGCTAAGCAAAAAATTAAGTCCAACAAGGTATTGATTTCTGAATTTTCCTTTCCGACGTCTGTTTCCCGCGACTTTTGCAACTTAAAGGGTAGTGCCTCCGTACGAGGCTCATCATCGGGACTTATATGCAAAAATGCAGTGCCTACAGTCCCCCCCACTTTGATGGGACTTGTGCAGTGTGTGACAATGACAATCCTATCAAAGTTATACAATGCATTTTTACTTACCTGGCTCGCCAGCTGCTGCCGAACTTACCAGTTGTTCTGAGATGCTTTAAACTGAGTTGATCTGGTGGTGAGGTGCTTCGACCCCTAGGGTTTGTTGAATGTGGGCTTTGTTCCCTGTGTTTTGTTGAATGTGGGCTTTGTTCCCTGGGCTTTGTTCCCGAACTGTGTAGAGAGTGGGCTTTGTTCCCAAGCTGTACTGAATATGGGCTTTGTTCCCGAACTGTGTAGAGAGTGGGCTTTGTTCCCGAACTTGTGTTGATTGTGGGCTTTATTCCCTGGGCTCTGTTCCTGAACTGTTGATTGTGGGCTTTATTCCCTGGGCTTTGTTCCCGAACTGTTGATTGTGGGCTTTATTCCCTAACTGTTGATTGTGCGGGCTTTGTTCCCGAACTGAATTGATTGTGGGCTTTATTCTATGGGCTTTGTTCCCGAACTTGTGTTGATTGTGGGCTTTATTCCCGAACTGAATTAATTATGGGCTTTGTTCCCGAACTTGTATTGACTGTGGGCTTTGTTCCCGAACTGTTGATTGTAGGCTTTATTCCCTGGACTTTGTTCCCGAACTTGTGTTGATTGTGGGCTTTATTCCCGAACTATTGATTGTGGGCTTTATTCATTGGGCTCTGTTCCCGAACTGTTGATTGTGGGCTTTATTCCCTGGGCTTTGTTCCCAAACTGTTGATTGTGGGCTTTATTCCTGAACTGAATTAAATATGGGCTTTGTTCTCTGGGCTTTGTTCCCGAACTTGTGTTGACTGTGGGCTTTGTTCCCAAACTGTTGATTGTGGGCTTTATTCCCAAACTGAATTAATTATGGGCTTTGTTCCCTGGGCTTTGTTCCCGAACTTGTGTTGACTGTGGGCTTTGTTCCCGAACTGTTGATTGTGGGCTTTATTCTCTGGGCTTTGTTCCCGAACTTGTGTTGATTGTGGGCTTTATTCCCGAACTGAATTGGTTGTGGGCTTTATTCCCGAACTGAATTGTGGGCTTTTATTCCATGGGCTTTGTTCCCGAACTTGTGTTGACTGTGGGCTTTGTTCCCAAGTTGTACTTAATGTGGGCTTTGTTCCTAATCTGTATCGATTATGGGCTTTATTCCCTAGGCTTTATTCCCGAACTGTGTAGTGAGTGGGCTTTGTTCCCGAACTGAATTGATTGTGGGCTTTATTCCCTGGGCTTTGTTCCCGAACTGTTTGTCTTTGTCGCTTTTCTTTTTCTTCAAAACCTGCGAACAAAAAAAAAAGTGTGCATGTGTCGTGTATGCATGGATGTATTTCCTATTTCGATGGGTTACGCCTTCCGTGTGCTCCCCGATGCCATTTGCCTACAAATGTCTCTGGTTGCCCCATGGGTCTGCTTATAATTTCCTTCTGTCGGTTCTACTCTGGTGATTGCTCAGTTTTCTTTGGTCTCATGACTCAAGATTCCATTATGTCCCTTATTCGCGAGGTGGTAGACTGGTCGCCCCCAGACTCGGTTTAGCTTTCTACTCTTCGTTGCTTGCACTTGGCCAAAGTAGATCACGTGATGTGACGTTCCATATCGACATAATATATTGCCTCTTACGAAATGGTCCCAATAGTTATACATATTGTTGCCCTCAAAGAATGCCATAGTATTGAAACCAGAGAACCTTCAAAACATTCAATGCAACTCAAATCCAAGTCTTTGAATAAATGATCTAAGCCAGACTCAAAGTGTGTGTGTGTGTGTAAAGGTTCATTTACAGATTCATCCCTAGGTAAGCCAACTTAATGATTTCGTCAAAAAATTGGGATCGATGGGTCAAACCAACCTAGATGTCTCAATTATGCCTGCAGTTGCTTTTATGTGCTCAATGTGATATGGTTTTCTTTCTCTTTTGTCTATTTCTTTTTTTTTCTTTTCATTTTGAACTTTTTTTTTCTTTTCAACACACCTACCCTTTAAGGTAGCATTTCTCCTCATGGTGGTCCTAATACTCGCCCATTGGTAGCTTCACGCTTATCGGTTATAGGTGGTTCAATTATTTTCTTTAGAGACTTTTCTTTCATTTTCAACCATACCACACATCATAACATAAGCAAATCAAGATAGACATCTAAGCAAACGGTCATTCACCGACCTACAATTTCTTCAACTAGTCACATTGCCAACTACTCAGGTTTTCACCGATAAGAACCTATAGTGAAGTGCTTACGAGTCTAACATAGATCAATCACTCAAAGTATCAGATAAAAGCACATCAAGAGTTTATCGTTTCTAAGATTTCACCCTAAAGCAAACGATTTCATCATTGGACTTATGCCTAACTATTAAGGACTAAAACAAACAATCAATTTTTCTCTTCATTTTTTTCTTTTTTTTTCTTTTTTTTTCATATTTTTTTACAATGGTCTTTCTATCCTTGCCGTGAAATTTTCTGTTCCTCGGTTTCCTTTTCCCTAATATCCATGTTTGTTAAACTCATCTTGACAAATCTTTCTTCCTTCTCTAACCCAACGAATATCTATGATGGCTTTTAAGACACGGGGTTAACATGATGCGTGTATGCATGAGATGCATGAGATGCAAGTGGTTATCAAAACAACATATATCCTTCTGACCGTCCAAACTTTCTAAGCCCGTCAAGGTTTTCATACAAGTCGCCCCATTGTCATTTCAAAGCATTCAATCATATTATTGCGAGGTGTAAACTTGTCCCAGTTGAAAAAGGCCCAACAGGTTTACACTTTTGCAATAACGTGGCTAAACAACTTCAAATGATAGGGGGCCCAAACACAAAGTGGCCCATCGATATTTTAGAAGCTTTCGGCCCAATTATCATAAGATACAAACACATCCCAGTTTAAATGACCCAACAAGTTCACATCTCATGACAAGAATTCCAACTGAATTCAAATGATGATGGTCCCAAACACAAGCATAAAGGGGTGGCTTATATTGGTCATACAACTATGGTTCACATATGGGTTTATAGAAGTGTAGAAAAAGGCTCCTGTCGGTGAATGATTGCCCACAACTAGGTCTCCCCACTCAAGGGTTCGAGCGACCAAGTGAGCGCACATTTTTTATACGTTAAGGTACGTGCCAACGAGTGATGATACATGACTGACTGTCAAATGAATTTCTTATTGAAGATTCCCCAGAGGGAGGGTGGAGCAGACTCTCTTAAATACCCAAGCCTCTTAGGCTCTTATCGCCTTGGTGACAGGAATAAACAATAGGTCCTGCAAATTAGTCCATCACGGTAGCTTCGAGTAAATGATTATCTAGGTGTCTTCACAACTTTTCCTTATAGAAAGGTAGTGAATGAAGGAAGACAACAAACCATTACCTAGCTCTAATAGTGCCTTTGATTAAACCCATTAAACCCACTGTAGACACGAATAACTAAAACAAAAATCACAAACATTACAAGACATTATTTCGGGGCCGATTCTCTATCCCCAGTGGAGTCGCCAGACTATGGGACACAAAAATCGGCGACGCTGTTCCAGGCTCGCGGCCCGGTCGGGAGTACGGATTAGCCCACGGGGACTAAACCGGAGAAATAAAATGGAGTCTCCACCCAGTGTGAACTGGGAAATGATTTAAGGCCTCACTCATCCCTAGCAAGAGAATACCTCAAACCGTTGGGTTCAGAATGGTCTCTTACTTATGCCACTTGTAATGAACGGATTTATGTGATAATATAACCAAGTCTACACAACATACATACACAAGAATAACCTATATCTAAGTTCGCATACAACCTATATCTAAGTTTGCATAAGACCTATATCTAAGTTTTACATGCATAAAAGTAAATCGGAATAACGGCAACACAATCTCATGAACACATTAAATTGATACATGCAGAAACACAAATAAATAACAATTATCTAAACATAAAAATTAAAGAGAGATAATCAAATTCCTAACATAAAGAAAATAACTAAATCATGCATGAAAATAACATATTATTCCTACTGAACACAAGATTAGATGAAACGAAATATGTGCGTTTCTCAAGCGGTACGTGGAATTGTATCCCAAGTACAGACCGTACTACCGTCCATTCGGATTAGGCTACGGAATTTACGTCCGGGTTTCCATCCGATATACCGAGAGAGATAACACAAAGTCATTCATCCAATGGCCACAACATACATGAATCAACAATACGCATGCGAAGAAATAATAATAAATAACAGGAAAAGAACGGGAATAAATAAAAGGTGCCCTCAGGTCTAACCTCTTAAGTTACCTTTTGTAAGTGCGTTACGCTGTTGTCGGAAGGGTTGATGCTCCGCAACTTTTCCGATTTACTGGTTCATTGTTTTCCTTCGTTGCCTCGCTGTTTTGGGCTGCTGTTTTGGATGATTTTCGCTGCTGTTTCAGGTGGTTATTTAGAGGCTGTTTTGGGTTATTTTAGGACTGTTTTACTCACTGTTAAGGGGTGATTTTCAGGATTATTTTGGGGACTGCAGGGGCTGTTTTAAGAGACTATTTTCGGTTGATTTTTGGAGTTTATGTGTCCCTTATCTTTTGTCGTGTGTGTGTTTAAGGTTATTTTAGTGCGTTGGCTGTGTGTGTAAAAATATGGTGTGTGCGTCCTTAGGGTTTTGTCGCTTGTGTGTGTATGTCAAAAGGTGGTGTGTGCGTGGCCATGAAAGAGCAGCGTGTACGCCTAGTGAGGGGACATGTGTGCTTTGGTAAAGGGGGCAGTTTGTGGCTTAAGAGTTTATGTGTTCATTCGATCCAGAAGGGTTTGTTTCACGTGAAGGGGCTGTGTGTTTGAAGGGTGCTACTGCCGAGTGAAGAGTGAGAGAGGCAAGTGAGGGGGACAAAGCTAGGGTTTCTTTTTGTGTTGGCTGCTGCTGCCGATTGTGTGAGTGTTTGTTGTTGAGAGCCGAGAGCTAGGGTTTGCGTGAGTGGGTTTAGGTGGCAGTCAATTGGAGTTGCCGTGGAGTGGTTTGTTGAACGAGAGAGGGAATGTGGTGTGAGTGTGTTTTGAGAGAGAATGAAGAGAGAAGATAGGGCGTGTATCTGTGAGAGTGGCCGAGAGAGAGTGTTGATGATAGATGGGAGAGAGAGGCGTGAGTGATTAGGGTTTATGTTTGATTTTTTGTGAAGGTCTAGAGTGATGGGAGATGAGAGAGGGCCGAGTGAGAGAGAGAGGCTAAGGGTTTCTTTCTTTTAGTGTTTTTTTCGTCAATGAGCTCTAGGGGAAGAAAGGGTTTGGTTTGGGTGTCTTTTTATAGGAGTGAGTTAGGGTTTTCCTTGTACGGGAAGGGAATGAATCATGTAATTATGGGGGGTATCTCTAATTAGTGTGTCATAAGGAAATAATCTATTCACTTTAGGAAGGTAATTTGTGGGATTTGATTTGATTTTAGGCATGTGATTTAATTTAATTAGGAAGTTGATTTATGAGATTTGATTTGATTTTATTTAGTTTAGGCATGTGATTTAATTTAATTAGGAAGGTGATTTATGAGATTTGATTTGATTTTATTTAATTTAGGAATGAGATTTGATTGGATTTTAACATGTGTTTAATGTGTTTGAATATTTTTGGATGTGATTTAATGGGCTTGGAGGCTTATGGGCGTGTAGGATGGCTAGTTGGTGGGCTTGGGCGTGTGGTTGGTAGTGTGTGGGCTTAGGATGAATTTTAAAACAGAGATCCAACGAGCGAACCCGAAGCTAAGCAAACGAATTAAGTCCAACAAGGTATTGATTTCTGAATTTTCCTTTCCGACGTCCGTTTCCCGCGACTTCCGTAACTTAAAAGGTAATGCCTCCGTACGAGGCTCATCATCGGGACTTATATGCAAAAATGTAGTGCCTACCACCGCATTTTGTGAATCCACGGTCGTCCCATTATCATATTGTAGGCCGAAGGGCAATCAAGGACTAATAACGTAGTCATTTTATTGACCCCCCCTGCGTATACTGGGAGACAAATTTCCCCCATAGTGAATTTCTGCTCCCCGCTGAAGCCAATCAAGGCCGTAGACCAACGATTTAATCTCTTCAATCCTCATCCCATGTCATTGAGGGTCGCCAATAAGATGATGTTGGCTGAAGACCCAGTGTCAACTAGCACTCTCTTGATCATGAAGTTGGCCACTTGCAGGGATATCACCAAAGCGTCATGGTGCAGGTTCCTATGACTGGATACTCTGTCATCCGAGAACTCAATCGTTAAGCCAGTGTAGTCTCATGCTACAATCACCTCGTGGTCCAAGGCGACAGACGACACCATCCTGATTTACCGTTTCGCTGCCGAATAAGAGACCCCGCTTACCTCTGAGCCTCCTGAGATAATGTTGACTGTGTTGTTGATCGGTGGAGGGGGAATTCGGGCTTCTCCTCGGTCATCTCTTTCTTCTCTTCGGGCCAACATAGCTTTCCATTTCTCCGTAAGCAGGTATTTTAAGTATCATTTGTTTAGTAGTTCCAAGACTTCCAACCTTAGTGCTATACAGTCGGTCGTCGTGTGCCCGTAGTCTCGGTGGAATTCACACCATCTACTGGTCTCTTTTTTCCCAGAGCCTTCCTGAGAGCGTGGAGGCCACTTCACTTCATTCCCCATCTTCCTGAGGACTGAGACGAGTTCACCCGGTGATATGGTGAAGTTGTAGTTTGGGAGTCTAAGTGCACCATTAAGGGTTCTCTCTCTCATGTCGTAAGGAATTGGGCCGCGATTGGGAGCCCTGTCATAGGGGCGGGAATCCCTTGGACGATATGTTATTCGGTCGGTTGTATGCTGGCCTTTCCTATCTAATTCTTTCAGTCGTCTGAATGGGCCCGTTCCCTTCTCTTGGAGACTGGAAGAACTTTCCCTTCTAGCATTCCTCTTATCATCTTCCCATCTGATCTCCGTTCGGGCTCTGGCCAAGACCTGGTCCATGGTGTAGCATCGGTTATTCTTTAGCTTCTTGTAGAGGCCGCTATCAGCCAACAACCCATTCTGAAATACTTCTATCGTTGTCGGCTGGTGGAGATCTGGGATAGCAATCATTTCCTTGTTGAAGCGTGAGACGTAGCTTCGTAGAGACTCTCCATTCCGTTGTTGTATCGTATTGAGGTCGTCCGAGGTCTTCCCGAACTTGCATGAACTAGCGAAGTGCCCCACAAACTTATCTGCCAATTCCTTGTAGGACCCGATTGAATGGTATGGTAAGTTAATAAACCATGTGAGGGCTGGACCAACCAATGTCTCTCCAAACCCTCTACACATTCCTGCTTCCCTCTGGTGTGATGATAGGCCTGTGGACATCATCTTGTATTTGTATTGGATTATGTGGTCGTCGGGGTCAGTTGATCCATCATACAGCTTCATCTCAGGTGGGCTGAACTTTCGATGGAGTTCTACTGAATTGATCCCCTCAACGAAAGGTGTGTCCGTAATGGTTTATGCTTTGCTCATTTTCAAAGGTATCTTGGCTCCTGGTAGGCTGGAAAGGATTGCTTCCTTGAATTCTTCAATTTCCTTTCGCATAGATGAAGCTGTTATTGAATCGACTAGAGGTACGTGTAGGTTCCTCCCATGACCAACTGGATGATTTTCGGAAGGGGGAATGTCGCATGTTGCATCGCCTGGCGTCTCCATTGGATTGTGTTGGCGGCTCGGTTCTTTGGGGGGGTTGTCGAGCCTTCCTCGTTTGGAGGTGGATGAAAGATGTTACAGCTGTTTTCAGAGGTCGCTATTGGAACTCTTCATGACCGAATTTTCTTATTCCAGAACACGTAAGCCTTCCTGGAGGGCGGCCAATTGGTTGGCTAGATGATCTGAAGTTCGCTTCCGGATGCCATAGTTATGCTTGCAAGTTCTCGTAGGGTGGACGTAAGTTTTATTTTCTTATAAATCGCTAGGGCCACACGGTGGGCGCCAAACTGTAGACGCTGGATTTCACCCGAGGTCTACAATCGAGATTTCGTGAGGGGGGCACTGGCGATCCTGTAAAACAAAGAGGAAGGGTGAGCGTGGAGGGTCTACCCACGGTGAGGTGGATGCCGTAGGCACTCCGACGCCCAAGTCAGTGAGGAAAATGAAATGCAAAAGTCGTAGAGGAGGAGCAAGGTCAGATGTTACCTTGATCCATGTAGGCTGCCGTGAGGGCGGTAGTTTGAAGGTGCTGAGAGCTATGGGATGAGTATACTGAGATTATGAGTAGGAGAGCTTGAAGTTCAATATCCCCTACCTCATGGAGCCTCGTTTCCTATATATACATGCTCCAGTAACGTGTGTCTTTATTGCCCTTTGATTGCTTGTCCGTTGGGTCATGGTAACGGTCAACTTCATGAGGAGCTATTACTGCATTGTAGGCTGGAACTAGGGATGGTAAAATCCGGATCCGGGTCCGGATCCTGATCCGGAAGAAGTTTCGCTACCCCGGGTCCGGACCCGGGTAGACCCGGTCCGGACCCGATTACCCGGATTCTTTTTTTGTTTTTTATTTTTTAATTTTTTTTTTAAATTTTAATTGTATTATTTTATATTTATATTTGTATTTTGTCAATTTTATTAATTTTATTTCAATTCTTTTAATTTTTATTAAATTATATTATTTATATATATATATATGCATAATATTTTATATTTTTATTAAAATCTAATTTATTATATTTATTTTTTTATATATTTTTTAATTTTTTCGGACCCTGAATCACCCCGGTCTTAATTTTAATGACACAGGTCCAGATTTTTTAATTCCGGACCCGGGTCTTCCCGGACCAGGGAAGTCCGGGTCCATGCGGACCCGGGCCGGTTCCGGGTCTTGTTGTCACTCTAGCTAGAACAGATGGGTTATGAATGATGTTTACGAGCTTGGGCGTTATGTGACTGGCGTAGGGTGAGCCCGATTATGCTTTGAGCACGTGGTATCTCACTGAGCCTGAGCTTGTGAATCTCTGGGCCTCTATACACTTCAATCCTTGGGGCTTCCTTTTGAGGTAGAAACTTGGGCCTGGGTCGTGTGTTAGGGAATCTGGGGTGCGTTTAGTATTGGGCCTGAAGCTAAAGGACGAAATTACCCTTGGAACAAATTTGTCCCGTACATCACTTTGATCATGTAAGTATTGAAACGCGTCATCAATGATTAATTATCAAGTGGTATGTAATAGTTGACTTTATTTTCATCAGTAACACAATAATTTTACAATACCTATTATTAATAGGGGTGATAAAAATTTGCATGGAGATGAAAGCCGCATGGCCCGGTACGTTAGAGACAAGTAAATTGATGATTTTATATACTCTTTAGTTGAATGGGTCGGATACAAATAATTGTTCTAATAGAGATAAATCTCATGTGTGAATGGAGACCCGCAATAATATACATTAGGGTCGAATATAGAATTAATTTTCCATACCCATTAATTAAATGGGTTGGATACATATATTTAAAATAAAGTATCATATTCGGCTCATCATTATCCCTAATTATGAAAACACTAAATACCGGTTCGCTATATGTACATACCACGTATCCCAACCACACATGTAAGTGTATGATTATTTATTCTATAAAGAATGTGATAGCAAAAGCTACTTCTCAAATCAGAGGTGGAGAAAGATTTTTAAGGTTTTAGACTTTAGTGTGAAAGAGCTGCGAATATTTTCATGATTGATAACGAGAAAATATAGAATTTTTATTTTTAATCTCTTCTTGAACTATAGGACTCTTGATTGAAAAACCTAAAAATGACAATTTACATTTTCATCTAAACTCCAGCACTAAATTGAAATCCCAACTTAAAACTCAAGCATAAAAGTTGAAAACCGAACTTAAAATTCAAATTACAAAACTTGAAACATCATATATACTGTACATAAAACCTGAAGCTTCAGGTTCATGTAAAATCCTTTCAACATATGTTCGAAATGAGAGGATCAACAATATCTCTTCAAACAGTGACACTATCAAAAAATTAATCCTATGAAGGATCCACAGTCTGAAAATCTACAGTTATGTCACCATCCACACAATCATTTTGTTCAAGACTTTCTTGAATAATATTTGAATCTCCATTGTATCCCTTAATCCCTGCTAATTCCACAGCTACTTCTCTCATTGTTGGTCTATTTTTCCCCTTAAGGTTCAAGCATCTCTTTGCAAGTTTAGCAACTGTTACAATCTCATCCTTATTACCATCCTCATTTATGACATGGGCATCAAGTATTTCATTCAAACGATCTTCTTCCATAGCACATAGAAAGTATCCTGATAAACTTCTATTTTGATCTTCTGAGTTAATCAAACGAATCGGTCTTTGTCCTGTTAATAGCTCAACAAGAACTACTCCAAAGCTATAAACATCGCTTTTTTCAGTAAATTGACTTGACCGAAAGTACTCGGGATCTAAGTATCCAAAGGTGCCTTGGACTCGAGTAGTCATGTGTGTTTGATCAACTCCCATAGACTTTGAAGCCCCGAAATCTGAAACTTTGGAGCGATATTTATCATCCAAAAGTATGTTCATAGACTTGATATCTCGATGATAAATAGATATGGAAGCAGCTGAATGCAAATAGGATAGAGCACCTGAAACTTCAACAGCAATTCGCAATCTCATTTTCCATGTGATTGGAAACTCCTCACTTTGATCATGTATCAATTGAAAGAGAGTTCCATTAGGAATAAATTCATAGACTAAAAGAGGAACTTCAGTCTCCAAGCAACATCCTAGTAACTTAACAACATTTCTGTGGTTAATTTGAGACAAAATTACCACTTCATTAATGAATTCATCAACTTTTCTCTCATCCATTGCTTTAGATTTTTTCACAGCAACGATTTTTCCATCTGTCAACATTCCTTTGTACACAGTACCTTGGCCCCCTTTACCAAGGATTCGATTCGTGTTAAAGTTATCAGTGGCGTTTTCCAATTCCTTGCAAGTAAACAATTTTGTTTTCTCAATATTGCCTTCAGTGGAAGACAACTCTTGTTGCAACAATAAACCACCATTTTTCCTGAAGAATTTTTTCTTGAGCTTGATTTCCCTTCTTCTTTTGACATACTTGCACAGCATCCATGCTCCAGTGAGTAGAAACAACATTCCAAGCCCACCACTAATGCCACCTGCATCATTCATGCAAGGTCAAGAGTACTTTCTTTTTTTTTCCCCCTCTAACTTAAGCTATTTTGCTGAAAAACAAACACAAAGTAGATCGATGTTCGTACCTACCTATAATGATAAATTTATCACGAGAATTTTTCCCGAATCCTTCTGAATTCAAAGTTATTGAGTAGCATTCCAATCCTTGGTTAGATCTAGAATCAGAGTAATAACGTCTAGGACATTCAGAGCAGTTGTATCCGCTTGTTGTATTACAGATCAAGCTACCTGCACAAAGCCATGGCATAAAACTAAAATTATGGCAAATTCAAGCATTTGGAAACAAAACACAAAGATTGCCTAAATGGTCTGTAGAATTAGTACCTTCACATATCTCGGGGTAAGGACCAGATGATGATCTGCAAACACAAAAATAACCTGAGCCTAATTGAACCAAACAGTTGCCATCCAAATTACAACTTGCAGTGTCAGAATTATATTCTTCACTACAACTGCCTCTCGGTTTACCCCACTCCAACTGGACAGGCACATTTTCACTGTTCTTCAAAACATTCGGAGTTACCAGGAAATTTGAGAAAAGCCAACGTTCGAGAACCATAGAAACAGACCTGCATTCCTGTGATGAAATACTCTGAGAATACAATGTATTCGCATCGAAAACTCTAGTACTATTTATAGGTATGTTACATAACATATCACAGCAACCAGTATTCTGACCAGGACTGCATGTACAAATAGACCTGCATCCGCTAGGAATTGTTGAGTTACTTGAATCATTCTTCTGGTTGTCACAACCAATGGCAATGAATCTATTGTCCCTTTGCGGAAAGGAAAATGGGGTGCCTGTCAGGTCAATGCCTTTAGCATCAGCATTACCAATACTGTTATTCAAAGAAATTACAGAAGCATTGACTGCAATGTAGGGAGAGATGTTCGATACATATGAGATAAATTGCAGGTCATTGAAAGGAGAGCTGGTGTAAGATATATATGATGATAATTCCAGGTTGATGCTTTTAAGGAAAGCTTTTTCGGATCCTGAAGAGTTATTGCAGACAACTTCAAAGCTCTTATCAAAGTAGCACCCTTCTCCGATTCCAAAGGGGTACCGAATGCCGTATATTTCCCCACATTGATCTGGGCACATTAATGGCTCTGATTCTTTGATTTGGTGGCTTAGTATCAAAATGATCTGTAACAATACCAGACCATAATCAACTGCCATCTTCATCTCTCTGTTCACTCAAACTTCTATTGATTGCTCTTCCATTTTCTTCAACCTTCACATTTAAATATTTAGAAAGTCTTTGCAACCACATTCATTCAATGGTCAATGATAATTTCAAACGTGTGCATGGCGGCCCATCAATTATAAATAAATGTTCAATAATTTGAACCATTATCCTTGGCTGTGTACTTTTGACAAATGACAGCTATGCTTCACATTCATTTTCCCATATTCTCTCTTTACATTTCCCACCTGCCTTCTTTATTTCCGGTACGAGAAATGAAGACTAAATAAAAGCTATACGGATAAAATCATCATTAAAATAATATAATTTTATTTTTTAATTTATCATCAAAATGATATCATAAATTCGAACATATCCCTCCGACAAGATAATTTTCGTATTTTAAAAGTTATTGGAAATAACGATCAATAGTTTGAATACATAAGACAAATTATAATAATAATAATAATATTATTATTGTATGTAATATATGATATCATTACAGAAAATCAACGAAATTATACACAATGGAATATTAATTTGTATAAAACGGAGGCTTTTACAATAATATCCTAAGATATAATGTCTCCTCATTCAACAGAGTCTGTGCCCAAAATACAACCGTTTATATTTATGAGTTAATATATCACCAAAATTCAGGAAATCTAACAAGTAAATTTGTAAAGATGGAAGAAATTAAATGTATATAAAAAGCATCCAAAGCATAAGATAACTCTTCCAGTGTCTTTACAAAATGTTTTGATTCTTAGGTTTGAATATAAATTTTAGTTAAAATTAAAAATTTTTATAAAACTTTACTTCATTAAACCTGTTCAAATAAAATAAATATTAACATTTTTATTAAAAATAAAACTGCCGAAAATATTTTTCAAAATTAAAAAATATATTAAGACAAGCCCGTGTCCAATTCTCTTTAATTAATTAAAGTAACAAGGCGCACAAAATTATATAAGTGCTTTTCTTTATAATATGGGATAAAAAATACTTTCCAATTCAAACATTACTACTAACCAAAAAATAAAAATAAAAAATAAGTGGCACAAATTCGATCAATGACTGATAAATAGATGCTCACATTTATTTATTACAATTTGACCCACTATTTACTATTATATTTTAGTTTTGGGTTATTTACATTTTACTATTAAAGTTATGATAAAATAACAATTGTGTATTATGAATATTAATATATTACACTTTACTACCAAACTTATATAAAATTTAACATTTTACTACTTTTCCATCCAAACCGTTAGTTGACCGTCAGTTGAACTTAAAAAAGACTGTTTTATCCTCAAAATAAAATAAGGATTATTTACGTTTTACTACTAAAGTTATGATAAAATACCAAATGAGTACAATGAATATTAATATATTACACTTTACTACTAAACTTATATAAAATTTAATATTTTACTACTTTTCCATCTATACCATTAGTTGACCATGACATCATGTTGACATCGCAAGGATAAAAAAGTCTTAACCCATAAATTATTATAAATTGTAATCCATTTAAAATATTTTGGTTAATATGAGAATGTTAATTATTAAATTATTTTGGTAAATTAAATTCTTTATTTTGTTGGGTTATATGAACAGTTTAGAGACTGAAATATTTTTATAAATGTGATTGTTGATTGCATTTTTTTTATTGTTATATATAAGATTTAGATATGTTTTTTAAAAGGTATAATTATAATTTTCACGTTTATTTTATTTTGAGGATAAAATAGTCTTTTTAAAGGTCAACTGACGGTCAACTAACTGTTTAGATGGAAAAGTAGTAAAATGTTAAATTTTATATAAGTTTAGTAGTAAAATGTAATATGTTAATATTCATAGTACCAAATTATTATTTTATCATAATTTTAGTAGTAAAACGTAAATAGCCCTTTAGTTTTCTATGATAAATAAATGTTAACTGTTTATTATTTACAAGTGAAAATGATCAACGGTTAGGATTTTTTTGGATGCAAGATTCACGCTTGAAGCAAACAAAGATGCAGCGTTACATTGTTGACCCATTTTCATATACCGCGTATTTTTTTCCTTTGATTTTTGGAATTCATATATCATCACATGCTCGTGGTCGAGTAATCTTTGGTGCAACAGTGGTATGGATGACGTGGTACCATCAACCAATTAAAAAATAACATGTTTAATTTTCTTCCTATTTTTTGGTAGACTTGATATCTCGATGATAAATAGGTATGGAAAGAGCTGAATGCAAATAGGATAGAGCACCTGAAACTTCAACAACCATTCCCAATCTCATTTCCCACGTGATTGGAAACTCCTGACTTTGATCTTGTAAGTATTGAAAGAGAGTCCCATTGCCATTAGGAATAAATTCATAGACTAAAAGAGGAACTTGAGTCTCCAAGCAACAGCCTAGCAGCTTGACAACATTTCTGTGATTAATTTGAGACAAAATTACCACCTCATTAATGAATTCTTCAACTTTACTCTCATCAATTACTCCAGATTTTTTAACAGCAACGATTTTTCCATCTGCCATTTTTCCTTTATACACAGTGCATTGGCCTCCTTGACCAAGTATTCGATTCGTGTTGAAGTTATCAGTGGCATTTTCCAATTCCTTGGAAGTGAATAGTTTTGTCTTCTGAATAGTGAATATTACCTTTAGTGGAATACAACTCTTGCTGTAGTAATAAACCGCCATTTTTCTTGAAGAATTTTTTCTTGTGACAAACTTGCTCCAGTGAGTAAAAACAACATTCCAAGCCCACCTGCATCATTCATGGTCAACATTTAAGCAATTTTTCTTTTAAATTATGTTGAAAGACAGTGTAGAGATTTGCGTACCTATAATGATAAATTTATCACGAGATTTTTTCCCGAATCTTGAAGTTATTGAGTAGCATTCCAGTTCTTGGTTAGATCTAGAATCAGAGTAATAAGCAGTAGGACATTCGTAGCAGTCGTGTCTGCTTGTTTCATTACAGATCAATGTACCTGAACACAGGCATAGCATAAACTAAAATTATGGAAAATTCAAGAATTTGGAAACAAAACACAAATGATCTGTAGAATTAGTACCTTCACATATTTCTCCAGATGATGATCTGTTAGAATTGCAGAGACAAAGATAACCTGAGTCTAATTGAACAAAACAGTAATCATCCAAATTACAAATTGTAGTGTCAGGAGTATATTCTTCACTATCAACTGCCTCTGTGTGTTCCCCAGTCCCAACCGGATAGGAATATCTTCACCGTTGTTCAAAACATTCAGGTTTACCTGATCGATTAAGAAAGAGCGTTCAACCACAGAAACTGACCTGCATTCCTGTGATGAAATATTCTGAAAATACAATTTGGATGTATTTGTAGAATTTGAAGAGGACAAGTTGAAGAAATATATCTTTTCTCTTGTATTTCACAATGTCATTTAGTGCTATATATACACGTTGTTTGAAATTTAAAATATGAAAGAGATTAACTACTAGATAAATGACATAATTACAAAAGATTCAAAAATTGATATTCCTTGATTTTCTCCCTTCAATTATCTTGATTATGGAATCTTATCAGTATTCACATCGAAAACTTCAGTTTTATTCATGTTACATAACATATAACAGCTACCAGTATTCTGACTAGGATCGCATTTACAAATAGACCAGCATGCCTGAGGGTTTGTTGATCTTGAATCATTCTTCTGGTTCGCATAGTTTTTACAACCTATGCCAATGAACCAATTGTCACTTTCTGAAAAGGAAAATGGGGTGCCTTTCAGGTTAAAGCCTTCAGCATTAGCATTACTGCTATTCAAAGAAATTGCTGAAACATTGACTTCAATATGGGGACCGATGATAGGTATGTCTGAGGATAATTTCAGGTTGATGCTTTTAAGGAAAGCTTTTTCGGATCCAGTAGAGTTACTGCAGACAACTTCAAAGCTCTTATCAAAGTAGCATAGTAACAGAATGTCTGTGTCCCCACATTCATATCGACACTGCGATGGCTTTGATGCTTTGGTTTGGTGGCATAGTAACAGAATGATCTGCAACAAAACCAGACCATAATCAACTGCCATCTTCATCTTTATTCGCTCAACTTTGATTAATTGCTCTTCCTTTTTTTTTTTTTCAACCTTCATTTAAACATTTATTTCAGGAAAAATGATAAAAGAAGACTTAAAGGGACTAAGTCTTTCCATGCACATTTAACTATCAACGATCATTTTAAAATGTGAATGCCCATCAGTTATAAATAAATATTGAACATAATTTTACCACACAAACAAGTGTGATGAGTGTACCAACCAATAATTATATAATATATATTAATTGTGTTTTATTAGATTATTATATGGATGGCGTAACACTATAATTACAGATTAAAAATTTTCCCTAGGTGGTATATTATTGACAAATGACAATCATTTCACATTTATTTTCCTATTTTTCTCTCTTCATCCCTTCCTAGTAAAAAGGAAAAAAATTATCACATATATATCCTATTTTTCTGTCTTTAGACATCCTTTCTGGATCTCTGAATTATGATTGTCAGATGTATATACATCTGAAACAATGTTCATAAACATATTTTGTGTTTACTTTAATAGGTGTGGGCTTGCTTCATAGTATGAAAATCTTGAGACAATCTTTAAGAAAAACAAGTATGTCTTGATTAATAAAGAGAATGGAAAATTCGATTCTAAAATCGGTTCCGATTTCCGATTCCATAAAATAGGTTCTGCTTCCTTAAAGTGTAATAGCGGAACCTTTATTTTAATTCCATATTTTCAAACCAAAATCTACCCTAAATAATCGGTTCCAATTTCAAAATCTAATTTCCAATTCCACTCGATTGCAAATCTATCAGAAATCATTGCACACCCCTAATTCAAGATCTGCTTCGAACTTCCACTACAATGGACACGTGAAAACTCCTATGCCGCGTTACTTCGTGTGCATCATGTTTTTTTTTTTGCAATTTTCTGCAGCTCTGCCCCTATTTTCTCTATGCCGCTGGGCTGCTATTTCTTTCTTTCTTTGAGAAAAATTCAAACCAAGCAAAACATAGTGTTGGCAAAAGAAAAAATGCCACCCTGGAGCGAAATCGCCCTAGAACGAAGAATGAAGGATGAAGGCAAGAAGGGCGATGAAAGGAAGAGCGATCGCTAGATTAGAGCGAAAAGAACCCAGGACGACCGAAGCATTAGAATGAGAACACGTAATGCAGTTGATCCCACGACTACAACAGTTAAGCAGTTTTCCCTCCACGATCAAGCAGTTGAGACGCACAGCTCAACGGTTGAAGACACGATCTAACAACTGCAGGGAGATACTGGAACTGCCTAAGCAGTTTACAAGCTTCACTATAAAAGCTCACTCGTACAGAGAGAAAAAAAGACCCCCGATCAAATGAAGACTCAAACGAGCATTTTTTTTTATCTTTTAGTTTTTATAACTTTTAGGACTGTAATTTGTGTGCTTGCGCCCCTTGGAGGCTTATTCACTTAATCAAACACCCCTTGCTGGGACTTTGTCTCAGGAGGTTTGAACCTTACACATTTCTCTTTCTTCTACGCGCACAAAAAGCGCGCAAACAGTTTTTGGTGACCATAATGGGAGGATTGGTGTAAGAGGTGGAAATGCCTCCGAAAAGAAACACTCAAACTGGCCCAGGTACGGAGGAAGGAGGACTTGAGCAAACCAACCAGCCCCACGTTCCAGCCGTGGTGGGTCATTTCGAGGGTCTGACAGAAGCTAGTCGATACGAACCGATGCGAGAATTCAGCCCTAATGCAGTTTGTGCATTGTTCAGTGAATTCACACAGGATGTTGTTGAACAGGTTAGGCTGCAAAACACTCATGTCATAGATAAATTTGTCTCGACTAGCAATTCACATTATGAAAATATGGCCAAACACTTTAGCTCGTTGAACGAATTAATGGCCAAATGTGTAAATGGGGGGACAATCCCGCCGTGGACTACGCCTTCCCATGCACCAAGCAGTCAGGAGGCTGGTCCGAGTAATGTTCCCCCACAAGGAATCACAGTCCCTACGACTTCCAGGGGAGGAACAAGTTTTGGGGACAATAGCCCATATTTAGGGCCAAATCTACACTAGGGGCCAAATATGGCACAACATGAGGTGATGTTGCCCCAAGGCATCCAGGTTTCTCAGGGACAGAATCATGATTATGTCCCACTTGTGAGAGGACCACAACCACCCCCATAGCGATGCCAATTAATGGTAATGACATGTTAAGGGAACATGTGACCGACATCCTCCAAAATCAATTCGGTCTGGGAGTACGGCCAATTCGGCTAAGGTACCAGAAGCCATATCCCGATTGGATCGACGTGGCGTATCCGTGGCATATAAACTACAAAATGCCAGATTTTTCCCTATTTACGGGGTCTGGGGAAGTTTATACCATGGAACACATAGGGTGATTTACCCTTCAGTGTGAAGAGGTCACGGATTTCCATAAGTTAAGGTTATTTCACGGCTCACTGTCAGGAGTAGCGTTCTCCTGGTACGTCAGTCTGCCGGCCAACTCAGTAGAAAATTGGCAACAAATGGAATAGTTGTTCCATGTGCAATTCTACAAGGCCGAATCCGAAGTGGCTTTGGCCGACCTGGCAAACCTAAGACAGTTGCCAGGAGAGTGAGCTGAAACATTCTTACAAAGGTTTAAAGTAGCTCGAGGCCGATGTTACATGCCTTTTCCAGAAAAAGAGTTAGTGAGAATCGCTCAAAGTTGCCTCAATTTCGACTTGAAAAAGAAATTTCAAGATCGTGAATTTTGGGACCTCCCCCATCTCATCACCAGCGCGGTGCGTTATGAACGATTACTAAGGAAGGAAGAGCAAATGAAAAATTCTAGCAAATGGACGTATTACAGGAGCATCGATTATGAAGTAGGCGAAATGGACGTCGAATCGGCCGACTTGTGTTTGGCCGAATTGGTTAAAGGAAAGCCGTATGTTTGTAAAACGTGGGCCGAACCCCAAGCCAAAGAAAAGAACGATAAAAAGGGGATAAACTTTTCTTTTGATACCACATAAGTCGACGCCATATTCGATCAGTTGTACAAAGACAAACAGATCAGTTTGAGCGACCGCCATACGTTGCCAAGCGCCGAGCAAATCGGTAGCAAAAAATATTATAAATGGCATAATGCATGGTCCCATTCAACTAATACTTGTCTTGTTTTTCAGAATATTTTGCAGGATGCTATAGAATCTGGACGAATAACGTTCGAAAAAAAGATGGCCATGGACGACAACCCGTTTCCCAAGCCAGTGGAATTAAACATGATCAACTCGGATCTTACCAATTTGCCAAGATTCAAGTTGGTCCCAGATGAACAACAAAATGGTCATTGTCCAAGCGCTCTGGAAAGGATTAAAGCACCCCAAAAACAAAAGGATCAGCAAAACCTTTGTGTACGGTGCAGGAACAGTATAGAGTGGATGAGGGAGTTGGAAGACACTTGTGAAAGGCCCGTAAAGAATGATTCAGTAACATGGCAGCCACAGACTTTTGCACCAAGATTTTATGGAGAAAATTCAAACTTCGTACAAAATGTGAGGACGTTTAGGCCGAAAATTCATCGGCCCAATATATGGCATTCGTATCAAAGGCCGTATTCGGGGCAACGCCCAGGCAGGATCTATCCTCCCGTGGATGAAATGACGATGACGCAATTAAGGAGACACCAGAGAAATTATGGCCGTATGATGCACCAACAAGGTGGGGTGATGACCACAGGCCGTAGTCCTCGTATCACGGAGAAATCAGAGGAAAATAAAAGGAGAGTGACGGTAAAGAAGGGAAAATAACGAGCTGCGAAGAACGCACCAAGTTTGACAGACGAAAACGGGACGAAACAGACGACGAAGAGCCCATGTTGTCATTCAGTTCGGCAGCATGCCACCGGTCATGGCTAACCATTACTTGTTGTCCAGAGAATTCAAGGGGGACAACAGTGGGGAAGCTGGAACAAGCGAAGATGTCTATGAGGGTGATGAGGCAGAATTTGCAGCGCTCTCGATAACGGATAGGGAAGCTTCAGATGAAGAAATGACCGAGGTAGAAGAAGAAATATACATCAGGACCAAAGCCCGAAGAAGGGGGATATCACATAATCAGCTTCTCAAAGAATTGTACGAGGCCGGAAACCCTGCAGTCGGAATGTTAGGAGAGGACTTGGGACGATCTCCATACCTCATCTTATATGGGACGCCCAAAATAAGACGGACAATCACCAGGGCAAAAAAGCGAAGATTGGCCGTCAATAATGTCTCGGACAATGCACCAGTCATGTTACCACCTTCTGGATGGGATACGGGAGGAGAAATACCTCGGGCCAGCGACGAGAGTGAGCAGATAGGCCTATCAGGGAAGTTGATATTCCCAAAGCCACCACCACAAATGACAAAGCACCTGCGGCCGTTGTATGTAAAAGCGAAGGCTAATGGGATACCTGTCACCAAGGTGTTGATCGATAATGGGGCAACCATTAATGTAATTCCAGTAAGGATGCTAGGACGTTTAGCAAAGTCAGAGGAGGACCTCATCCCTACGGAAGTGGTGCTAACGAGTTTCAATGGAGGAGCGACAACGGCCAAAGGGGTTGTCCCACTGGACTTGCAAGTGGGAAGTACTACAAAAATATTAGTATTCTTTGTTATAGACAGGCCGACAACATATAACATGCTCCTAGGATGAGATTGGATACACGGCAGCCGATGTGTTCCTTCATCTCTTCATCAGTGCTTAGTTTTCTGGAACCAGAGAGACGGAGTGGAAGTGGTACATGCCGACAATAAGTCTTTCGCTGCAGAGACAAATTCGGCCGGATACTTCATGTACGAAGAAAATTACGGGCCAACCAGAGTCCTGACTAAAGGGGAAAGTTCGACTATTGTGGCTCAAAATGACGAGCCATACCCCGCAGGTCTGCTAAATGATTTGTTCGCGCAAACAAGGCCAATCACAGTGGTATTTGGAGAGCCAACACGCATCAATTTGAATGAAGTGCAGACAGAGTAAGGAACAAGTCGCCCTTGCGGCCACTAAGGCCAATCTAATGGCCTATGTAACGGAACGAGGAAGTAAGGCCGAAGCTCATGCCGCGATCTCGGCCTTGAGGGATAAACTATTAGCACACTAGACAGAAGACATGATAATAGAGGCATGTGGGGTAGATTATTTGCTGGAAGGAAGTCACAAGAGCGAGCGGGAGGACGAAGAATACGCTCTGAACGGACGACATAAGGCGAGCATGTCAAGGGCACATGATGTGTTGGACGAGGTAAACCTGGGAAGCGAGGACAATAGACACATCACTTATATCAGCAAGGAACTAGAGGCCCAGGAAAAACTAAAGTCTTTTATGGACTGAGGGACCGGCCATGGGACTAGTTAGTCGAGGGCGAAAATCCCCGGCTTCACAGATTCTCTGGACTGAAGGATCGGCCGGGTGACTAGCTAGTCGAGGGCAAAGAAAGAATACCCATCGGATCAGCCCTCGATTGGCGTGGTGGTCTTCCCTGAACGAGGAAAGAACGAACATGGATGAAAAGCCGAAAAATCCACCTCGATTTTCACTTTCAGTGCAATCAAGGTGAATTTGGGGGACAATTGTTGGCAAAAGAAAAAATGCCATCCTGGAGCGAAATCGCCATAGAACGAAGAATGAAGGACGAAGGCAAGAATGGCGATGAAAGGAAGAGCGATCACTAGATTAGAGCGAAAAGAACCCAGGACAACCAAAGCATTAGAACGAGAACACGTAATGTAGTTGATCCCACGACTACATCAGTTAAGCAATTTTCCCTCCACGATCAAGCAGTTGAGACGCACAGCTCAACGATTGAAGACACGATCCAGCAGCTGCATGGAGATATTGGAACTGCCCAAGCAGTTTACAAGCTTCACTATAAAAGCTCACTCGTACAGAGAGAAAAAGAGACCCCCGATCAAATGAAGACTCAAACGAGCATTTTTTTATCTTTTAGTTTTTATAACTTTTAGGACTGTAATTTATGTGCTTGCGCCCCTTTGAGGCTTATTCACTTAATCAAACACCCCTTACTGAGACTTTGTCTCAGGAGGTTTGAACCTTACACGTTTCTCTTTCTTCTTCGCGCACAAAAATCGCGCAAACACATAGGCACACAAATCTTCCTTGTCTTTCGCGTGAATTGTGTGGATTCATGTATGGATATTCTTATTTCAATCACCGACTCTTTAAATATTTCAAATTTCTTTAGAAATCTTTAATTTTTTTTACTCATGTTCTAAATAAAACATAATAAATTAAGAACTCATAAATTAATTATAAATTAAGTTTAAAAGGTATTTAAATAATCAATAAATATAGGCACATCAAATATCCCTAAACTTGATCTTTTAAAGCAAAATCTAAAATAAAAATAAAGACAAGAAAATTTTAACTAAATCACTTTATCAAGTAATAACTATTACATTTAAGGTATATAACATACTTTTAAACCCCATATGATCTTAATAGATGAGTTATAATCTCGTAAGGATTTCTAGTGATATTATTTAAGACAACTCTAATTAATAAAAATAAATACTCAACAAACATCTTGGTTAAATTTTCTCAATCGTATCTCATAATCATAAAAATAATATCACTCAAAGAGAACTTCAAAAAATTGTCAACAGTCATATGACAACCTTACTTCAAAAATTAAACTCATCTAGTTCAGATTCTTTGGGTTTGTAAATTAATTCCAGCAAAATTCATCCTCAAAATCATCCATCTCAATAGTTTTCATCTCGAAAATTAAAAAGAATAAGTCAAATCAACCTATGATCTTAAATTTCCTTATTTTCACTCCTTTTCAATAATACAAGACATATATTTTAAAAACTTATTGTACATGTATATTTTTTATGAGTTGTGTTACTTTATTCGAAATGATCTCTTGAACATGTAAAGTGAAAACCAGAGTGTTTTATAATTTCCTTATTTTTATTTTGTTTTTCACATCATTGTATTCTTTTCCCCCCATATTTAAGCATTTTCATATTCAACGACTTTCACTCTACCCTTATGGTAGAATTCAAAGAAGCAGTTATGTCTCGAATACCAGGGGTGAAACTCCCGATCAGGAAAAGCCGGGCCGGGACAATTTCAGATACCCCTTTCCATGAGTCAATTGTAGCAGTTGAGTTGCCCAGGAAATTCAACCCACCTGAAATGAAGTTATATGATGGGACCACAGATCCAGACGACCACGTCATGCATTACAAATTCAAAATGATGTCGAATGGTTTGTCTCCGAACCAATGGGAGGCCGGAATGTGCAGGTGCTTTGGGGAAACTCTGGCGGGACCAGCCTTGACATGGTTCATTAATCTTCCTTATAGGTCAATCAAATCATACCAAGAACTGGCGAACAAGTTCGTGCAACACTTCGCAAGTTCGTGCAGGATGGAAAAAACGACGGACGACCTTAACTCAGTACAACAGAGAAGAGGAGAAACTCCATTCTCATTAGCATTTGGGACGGAAGCTGTAATTCCATCCGAAGAAGTCATCCCTTCACCACGATGCCAGTGGCTCGACAACGAAAGCAACCAACAACTGATGAATTTCAATCTCGACACGATTGACGAGAAAAGGGACACGGCTCTCATCCGACTGGCCACATATCAACAAAGGGTGGCCAGGTATTTCGACAAAAACGTTAGGACCAGGACATTCCGCGCTGGTGACTGGGTCATACGGAGAGTATTCCAGAACACGAAGGAAGGTGGAGATGGGAAGCTGGGCCCAAACTGGGAGGGCCCTTATCAAATTGTTAGAGTTGTTGGGAAAAGAGCCTACAAGTTGGAAACCAAATAGGGGAAACCAATCCGCAACAGTTGGAATGCGATGC
This sequence comes from Zanthoxylum bungeanum, assembly GCA_019454045.1. Lineage (NCBI taxonomy): Eukaryota > Viridiplantae > Streptophyta > Magnoliopsida > Sapindales > Rutaceae > Zanthoxylum > Zanthoxylum bungeanum. Next base: position 58,495 of record SKCR01027705.1, read on the forward strand.
ACCTTAAGAAATTTATCCGGTAATTTTGATGTTTTGCCAATTAGTTATTTACCAGTCTACTTTCAAGTTTTATCATTCTGTCAGTAGAGAAATAAAATTTGTAGAAGTTGTTCGACAAATTGCAATAAAACTATCCAATAGATTCTTGTTCCATTCTCCCCATTCGAAGTATAAAACCATTCGTCATTTCAATATACAAAATGATTCAAGTTACAACCTTGTTCCATCCTAACAAATTCTAAGTACAAGTTTTATCAAAAAGTTCTAGATAATTTCTGAACAATTCGACATCAATCGTCAGCTCCGTCTGCATCCGTCGTTGCTGGTTGGCTGGTAGGAACGTCTCCTTCACCCTCCACATACACCGGTTCAGAATGGACAGCGGTTTGTGCCGCATTTTCTTCTTCTACTTCTGTGTCCTTCTCAACTTCCATCATCGCTTCTACCTCGATTGGATTTAGCTCAGCCTCCTCCTTCCTTATCTCTACCTCTGTTCCTACTTCCACATCTTCTTCTTCAGTCGACGAGGAAATTCCAGCGGCGCGCCTTTCATATTCCCTGATCCATTTCTCAGGCTTCCAGTCGACATGTTTTCCAGCAAGGAATTCTTGCATCAAGTCGTATCTATTCTTCATCATGGAGTCGATTGCGATATCCTCCATTTGTTCCAACAGCAACTCGTTCTCCTTCTTCAAATTATTGAAACCCTCCTTGTAACCTTCAATCGTTAACTCGGCAGTTTCCTTTTCCAGCTTCAAGCTAGCCTTCACTTCCTTCAGCTCCCTCTCGAGAACTTTCTCCTTTCTCTGCGAAGCGACCAGTCCAGACCTCAATTCAGACGACTCCTTTCACAGCTGATAAACCCTTCTCTAGCTCCTTGACCCTCTTTTGGTTGGATTCAGCGTTTTTCCGCAAGAACAAGCTACATTCCAGGGCCTACGACATTCAAATCAGAGCACCATTCGACAAATTAAAAAAAAAAAAAGGAATATAGATACTCACTTGATAGTTTAGAGCGATGGCTTTTTTCATGGCCTCCGCCGGCCCAATCTGTGCCAATCTTACTTCATCCCCTTGGAGTAGAAGACCCTCAACGAATGAGTCGATGCTTGAAGGGTCTGAGATTGCCGTCGACTCCTTTGGAACTTTCAATATAAGGGTATCAGAGTCCTCTTCAGTTTCTACCTCTGCGACAGACTTCCTTTTCTTCTCAGATGATATAATGTCTATCGACTTCCCTTTTTCTACGACACCCCCACTCGAAATCATCTCTTGATGTTGGGTGCCAGTTTCTCTTTCGACCTCTAATTCTCTCTTCTTCAGTTTCCTCGACCTTTTTCTGCTCTTCATTTCGTCGAGTGAAGCTACTGTGAATGGACCAGACATCATCTCCTCTGCGCATGAAAATTCCTCAATTTTTAAGGGCTCTCGATATTTTTTATTCACCCCATACAATTTTTGAATCGACCACCTACAGTTTATCACGGCCAAAACGTCGTTAGAGAGGGCCAGAACTTTACCTTCGCGCTGATAGATTTCCTTCCACAGTGGAGTCGCCCTTAATCTCTTCTCCTCTAGGATGGCCTTGCAGTTCCTTACGTCGTCTTGCAAAGATAGAATCGCTTCGACGTTTGAGGTGGAGCGAACAGTTGAGAGGAACGATTTGTTTCGGAGTGGATCTGCAACGACAAACCCTTGGTTATTCAAAGACACAAACCACAGTTATAACCTATAACTTAGAAAAGAACATCACTCACTCGACAAACACCAAAACTCTGGGATTCGACCAGCCCCAGTCAAACCAAATATACCCTCACCCCTTGCGAAGAAGTAGTAGGACTGCCAGTTTCCCCTATCATTAGTCGGCAATCCAATGATTAGAGGCTTCTTTCTTTGTCGAAGGATCATTGTATATCTCCATTTCTCTTTCAGATGCTCCTTTATGTAATAGTCTCTAGAACATCATTTACCTCGAAGAATACACCCAACTCGAAGGCTAAGCACTCAATCGACAATAGAATCCTCCATGCGTTTGGCATCAGTTGAGACGGAGCAATTTTAAAATGGTTCAACACTTCCCAGACCAGTCTGGGGATTGGAAACCTCAATCCTACTTTAAACGGACGAACGTAGAAACCTATCCACCCCGGGACCTTGTAATCAATTCTCTCAGTCGACGAAGGCACTCGGAGTTCTAGAGACTCAGGAAATCTGTACATACAACTGAGTTCCCTCAGCATTTTCCCAGTCATACGACTAGCAGGATTCCTGGATAATAAGTTGGTAGGCTCACTGGTGCAAGGAAAGTCACTCGGCTCCTCAATTGCAGGAATTGATCTTAGAGGTATTGCCTCAGTAGGAGTCTCCCGAGGAGACATGGCCAGGGTAACTACACCTTTCTCAATCAGTTTCTCGTACGACCAGTCTTTGTACGTTACCTCCTCCTCAGTTTCACTCGATGATTCGACATAACTATCTATTTTGGCTCCCAAGCTGCCTAAAGACTCTCCACTCGACATTTTCCAAACAACAAGCATATAAACAATTAAACTCTCTAATAATCTACCCCTTGAAGATCAAAAACCACAAACACGATTCTTAAGCTAAACACACTAACCCAAAGATCAAACAGCCAAAGTAACCTAAGAACAGCTTGAATATTGCAATGAACGCTTAAAAGAATTGAAGAACAAGAGGAAGTTAATGAAGAATACCTTGAGAAACACTTGAGAGCTCTCCTTACTCGACTTCCCAAATGAGGAAAAGTGAAACGCCCATACCCCTTTTATAGACCCATACTCAATTTGGCGCCAATATTCCCGCCAAAAACTCCTCGTAATCCGCGATAGGGTTTGCATTAATAGCAGTTGAACTGGGTCAAAGTATTACGGCATGGAGAACGTCGAACTGGGGATATCCCCCAGATGACTCATGTCGAGTCAGATTTGGGTTATACAATTCACTCGTCTCTTACGACTCTGTCGAGTGAAATCATTCCTGAACCACGTCAAGGTTCATTCGACAGGGGACATCCCCCAGGTGACTCATGTCGAGTTTCATCTCAGTTATGGAATTCACTCGTCCCTCACGACAGTGTCGAGTGAAATCCTTCCTGAACCACATCAAGGTTCAGTCGACAGGGGACATCCCCCAGGTGACTCATGTCGAGTTTCATCTCAGTTATGGAATTTACTTATCCCTCACGACAGTGTCGAGTGAAATCCTTCCTGAACCACCTCAAGGTTCAGTCGACAGGGGACATCCCCAAGTGACTCATGTCGAGTCAGATATGAGTTACGGAAATTACTCGTCCCATACGACAAAGTCGAGTGAAATCACTCCTGAACCACCTCAAGGTTCAGTCAACAGGGGACATCCCTGGATGACTCACGTCGAATCACATTGGAGCAAAGACATTCGCTATTCCCATACAACCGTGTCGAGTTAGTTCGTCCAGAGACTTCCTACTGGCCATCTCAAGACAAAGAGTATCCCCAATTTATACGACATGTAAATGGCTATGTATGGACTTTCACTATCAGTGCATCACGCTTGATAAGGATCAAATCGCACTATGAGACTTGGTTCAAACATCCGAAGCCACCCATTGGGTCCATGCGACATGCCGAGTGAGAATCTTCCAAAAGAAATCCGGCTCGCTCAGCATAGGACGCTCCCTTACAAGCTATAAACGAAAGCAAGGAAGACTTGTTTTTGGAACATACAAAAGTACTCTCCAAGCCTAAAGACTTCCAGGCTTAGAGAGTAGGGGACAAACTGTTTGGGCCAAAATTGACTCTAAGGGCAAAAATGACATTACACCACAAGACTAGAAGCCCATCTGCAAACTGGGCCCGCATACGAAGATATTATACAAAAGTCCAGGCCTGTTGAACATAAAGAAGATCAACGGCGCCAGTTACAAAATTGAAGAAAGAATCTGCATTCATAAATACTACCATGAAGTCGACGGTTTCAGGGAGAAGACAAGATCAACAGTTACCGAGTATGGACATCCGAATGAAAGCCTCATTAATAATAACTCCAACGGGCAGATAAACGGAGGAAAGCAAGACCTATAAAAGAAGAAAGAAAGACACCAACAAGGGATCGAAAAGAGACCACCACAATTACAAAGTCAAAACTGATTCACAACCGCCCTCACGGCATATCACAGAAGGTTGAGGTACACAAAAGCCTTGACCAGTTTACTTTACGTTGATCGATACTATCACTAACTTGAGCGTCGGAGTGTCTACGGTTTCCACCACACGGTGGGCAGTAAGCTCTTTATTCGTTCTATTTGTTTTGCAGGATCTACTCGCGCCCTACAAATTGATAATCTCGATTGTGGACATTGGCCGACCACTTGACCACTCAACTACAACATCCGTGACCGACCACCCAAACACCGACCCAACACATGAACACTCAACCACACTCACCGAGACCGACCACACTACCAACGAACACCTACATGAACCCTCAACTTCACCACCCATACCCAACCACCCAATAACCGACCACCCTCATGCACCCTCCATCTCACCCCGTGTCATTGTCACACGTTCCAAAAACAACCTCCACAAACCAATACAAAAACTTAACCTCCACGCCCAGCTTCAGCAACCTAATCTAGAACCCAACACCATTACCCAAGCCCTCAAAGACCCTAAGTGGCGCCATGCTCTGTCAGAAGAGTACAATGCTCTTCTTCACAATGGGACATGGGAACTAGTGCCACCCTGTCCCGACCAAAACCTGGTCGGCTGTAAGTGGATCTTTCGCACCAAATTTAACCCTAATGGTTCTATTGACAGGTACAAAGCTCGATTAGTTGCCAATGGATTCCATCAAAGACCTGGCGTAGATTATTATGAAACCTTCAGTCCAGTCATCAAGCCGACCACAGTTCGGATTGTTCTCAGTCTTGCGGTTAGTCAAGGATGGCCTCTCCGACAACTTGACATCAACAATGCCTTTCTTCAAGGCACTCTCACTGAAGATGTTTATATGTCACAACCTTCGGGCTTCATTGATCGGGATCACCCCAATCACGTCTGCAAACTTCGCAAAGCCATCTACGGCCTTAAACAAGCTCCTCGAGCATGGTATCATGAACTGCGTCAATTTCTTCTACAGTCCGGCTTCACCAACTCAATGGCCGACACCTCACTGTTCATCTCCACCAACGCCCAAACCACACTCTATCTCTTAGTCTATGTCGACGACATCATCATAACTAGAAATGATGTTGCTACTGTCCGCCGATTCATAGACCAACTCTCTAAGCGCTTCTCACTCAAGGACCTTGGCCAACTTGCTTATTTCCTTGGGGTGGAGGTTACTAGCCACAACGATGATCTTTTCCTTAGTCAACGCAAGTACATTGCCGATCTGCTCACCAGAACCCACATGATTACCGCCAAGCCAGCCTCAACTCCTCTGGCGACAACCCCGACACTCACGTTACAATCTGGATCTCCCTTACCTGATCCGACCGAGTACAGAACTATTGTCGGGAGCCTCCAGTATCTCTCCCTCACTCGACCAGACATTGCTTATACTGTCAACAAACTTTCTCAGTTTATGCATCAACCGACCGATGAACATTGGCATGCAGTCAAGCGTCTACTACGATATCTCTGTGGCACTCTGGACCATGGCATATTTCTCCGCCGAAACTCCCCTCTCTTACTCCATGCCTTTTCCGACGCTGATTGGGCTGGCAACAAAGACGACTTCACCTCCACTGGTGCTTACATAGTTTATCTGGGTCATAATCCTATTTCCTGGAGCTCCAAGAAACAACGCTCTGTTGCACGTTCATCCACTGAGGCCGAGTACCGATCAGTGGCCTCCACTGCTGCCGAACTTAGATGGATTTGTGCTCTCCTTACTGAACTCGGTGTCACTCTCTCTCTCCAACCAGTAATCTACTGTGACAATGTTGGGGCAACAAATCTCTGCTCCAATCCTGTTTTCCACTCACGCATGAAACATGTCGCGCTTGACTACCACTTCATCCGAGAACAAGTTCAAAATGGCCTACTCCGGGTCTCCCACATCTCTGGAGCTGATCAACTAGCGGATGCTCTCACCAAACCGCTTGCTCGGTCTCCTTTCAATTCAATCAAGTCCAAGATCAGACTCTCTCCACGACCGTCCATCTTGCGGGGGCATGATAAGATTCCATAATCAAGATAATTGAAGGGAGAAAATCAAGGAATATCTTTTTTGAATCCTTTGTAATTATATCTTTTATCTAGTAGTTAATCTCTTTCCTATTCAAATTTCAATCATTGTGTATTTATAGTACTAAATGTCATTGTAAATAATAGAGAGAATATATTCTTCTTCAACTTGTCTTCTTCATTTCAGCAATCTTCTTCTCATGATAGATTTTCTATGTATCTGGCCATTCATTTAATACAAAATGTCTCAACATCAAATATCAAATCAAAACAAAGACATAATTGATATAAGCATTTTATATGCAAAAAAAATCACAATCAATATGAACATAACACAAGAATTCAAGTATCAACCTAAAAAATATTTATCATTTTCTAAAAACCAAATCTCAATGTCTATCAAAAACTCATCATAGCATGTATTCATGCAACCAAGAAAGACTCAAAGGAAAAAGTTTAAAAATTTTATACTCCTTATCCCCAAGTTTAAATCAAATATTTTTCTCAATGTTATAAAATAAAAATAAATAATAGAGATAACAAAGTGATACTCCACGGGTTTTGCAAAGAAAATATAGATATATGACTATTGGAGAGTAAAGCTGAAGCAGCGACTCCCAAACTTAAGTAAAAACTGGATCACCTGAAGCAACAATCAATATATATAAAAGAGATAAAAATAAATAAAGAACTATGAAGAAGAAATTTAAAAAACTTGGAATACCACTATATTACAGGAATACCACTTTGCCTGGTGGCAACAGAGCCTGATCTTAATGTGAGAGTGCCTAGGTGGGTTCGGGTTTGTCTACCGAGACCCAATTATTATTTTAAAACTAATTGTAATTATCTTTCTATTTTTTATTTACTACAGCCTACATGTGCTCGGAGTTCCGCGGCAGAACCTCTTTATACATCTCAAGACCAGAGTCTCCTTGGGTGTTTCCTCATATTTCTCAAGATGAAACTTCCATATTATCTCAAGATAAGGACCACCCTTGTGCTTCCTCATATTTCTCAGAATGAAACGTTCAGATTGATATGCTCACACCATCTCGACGGACACACATGACTTTCCATAGACTTAACAGTCCTCAATGAGTACACTCTTTTACATATCGGTCATACTATGTAACAAACTGATAGTATGAGAGAGAACCAATGTCTCAATAGTATAATCCTTTTGTAACAAACTGATAGGATATGAGAGAGAACCAATGTCTCAATACTATAATTCCTTTCTACTGTAAAGACCAGAAAAGAATCAAAACATTGATATATGAGATATCTCTAATACCACATATCTAATCATTTTTTGATGTGCAAGATCCCACGAAGGGTGAGCACAAAGCATACTTATTATCAAAATGAAGAAGAATGAGAGTTATGAAGCATACTTAGAACTTTTGACTTTCGAGAATGGAGAGAGAAGTTTTTAGTGGACACTTAGTAATATTATTGATCTTTCAAAAATCAGTTCTGCTTACAAATGAAAAATCATCCCCCTTATATAGGCTAGAGGAGGAAACATGAAGCAAACATAAGGAATCTTGGTAGGACATGACCCATTCCTAAGATTAAAACTAACCGTACATGTAGCATAACTTTTACAAAAGCAAAAGTAAAGATGCTAAAGTAAAAATTCTAAAACAAGACACTGACTAAAGCAAAACCCGACTCTGGCAAAAGCAAAAGTAAAAGCAAGACAAAGACAAATGCTTTTACAAAAGCATACAAAGACAAAAATAATAGTGCCATTAGATGATAAACACAAACTCAATTATGAAAGTGATGACACACTCACAAAATGGTTATTTACTCTCAAGTATAAGAGTGTCGAAATAATAAAATAACCCGGTAAGTTCGGGGTTGATCTACAGTGAATAGATTTAGTAAAATAAAATAGAAATTTGAGTAAATATAAAAATGGTAAATTCTTTGAAGTGATATTAAAATTTTAAATTGAAATGCAACAATCAAAATAAAATACTGGGTTTAGGGAATCCACTTTTAATATTTTAAATATAAATAATTCTTACTTCTTATAATATATAAATTATTATTATTACCCAGTTAATTTATTTCATGAATTAATTATGCCAAAACATATAAAACTAGTCATAAATGCGGTGATAGCACTTCTCTATAACAAGTCAAGTTAGGTATTAATTATGCCAAATATATAAAAACCATCCATAAAGACGGTAACAAAGTTTGTCAATAATTAATCCAGATTTAAATTACTCTCTCGTATTATATGGAGTAAAATATTAACTGTGCCAACCAAGATGAGATTGTCTACAGCAAATCAAGACACTCATAAATATAAGAGAAGTGATGAACACTAAAAAGTGTACATTTATTAAAAGGAAAATTAATCATTTTAAACTTGTAGTTTTATTAATCTATTTAAATTAGCACATTTGTGAAATAATAATTAAATTTATATTTTATATATTTTTATTGTGATTTTTATTTCTTATGTAGGTGAAATAATAATTTGGATACAAAACTAGAAAAATAGACTTGACATTTGGATTTTGGAGGTCAGAAACTTGAAAGAGTGTTCTAATGGTGTACAATTTCGGAAATTTCAACTTTGAGTAATTTTCATATTTTGGCCATAACTTTTTACTCTGATATCGGATTGATGTGATTCTAGTTCCAAATGAAAGAAGACTCAAATATCTACAACTTTATTGTTTCCAAGATTCTTTAATTCTGAGGTTTTTAAGGTCGAAATGGATGAAGAAATCATGTATTCTGCATGTAATTTTAATTATTAGAAAACAAAATAAATAAATAAATAAATGTCACAATTCACTTTAAGTGGATTGTGACAAATATTGGCTAAATGATCAACAAAAAAATCAAAAGTCAAAAAAAGAAAAAGAAAAGAAAGAAATTAGTAAAAGTTTGTTGTTAGTATTTGATTTGAAAAGTTGTAATTAATAATTGAGGGGTGAGCACTTTTACTATAAATAGATGTGCCCACCTCTCATTTTTCTTCATGTTTCTTTCATTTTCTCTCTTGAAGAATTTGGAAGAAGTGTCTTGTGTGTTTTATTTAAGTTTTGTTGTTATTTCTTTTCTTTTAATAATAAAATTTTGAGTGTTTTTATTTAAAGGATGAGTAGGTAATTTCATTTTTGCTAGGGTAAATGGTGAAACTCTTAATATGAAAACATAAATTAATCTTACTTATATTAGAATATATGAATTTTAATCTTAAGATTAATCTTATTTTATATTTGAGAGTGTTTTGATTTGCTGTATACAATCAAATCTTGGTTGACACAATTAATATTTTATCCCATAAATATGAGAGAGTAATTTAAATCTGAATTAATTATTGACAAACTTTGTTGCCCCATTTATGACTTGTTTTATATATTTGGCATAATTGAGCACCTAACTGGACTTATTATAGACAAATATTATCACCGCCTTTATGGCCGGTTTTATATGTTTTGACATAATCAATTCTTGAAAATAAATTAACTAGATAACAATGATAATTCATATATTATAAAGAAGTAAGATTTCTTTATATTTGAAATATTAAGAGTGGATCCCCCAAACCCAACACTTTAATTTATTGTTGAATTTAAATTTAAAAATCTACCATCACTTCAAACAATTTACCATTTTTATATTTACTCAAATTGTTATTTTATTTTACTAAATCTATTCTATGTGGATCGATTTCAGACTTACCGGACTATTTTATTACTTCGACACTCTTATACTTGGGAGTAAAGAACCACTTTGTGAGTGTGTCAAGTTTTTGGCGCCATTACCGGAGAATAAAATTTAATAAGTAGAATAACAATTGAACATTGTTATATATATATATATATATATATATATATATATATATATAGATATATATATATATATATATATATATATATATATATTACCTTTTTGTTGTTTATTTGTTTAAAAAAAACTTATATATATTTATATATATATATATATATATATATATATGTTTTGTGTGGAAAAATCTTGCTCAACTATAATCTCGGGAATCTGACTTTAAAAGACTTTGTTTGTCAATTTATAAGAAAATTGGATGAGAAGCATATCCTCGACCCAAAGATGGCGTTCAAGCTGTTACTGGATGTAAAATCAGAGGAAGATGTGAGCCACAATCACAACTACTAGTTTTCAATTTATTGCTTTGATTTCATTTACTTTAAATTACTGTTTTGATTTTCTTTACTTTTTTTTCTTACAGTATCTAAAATTTCTAATTTTCACGATCTATTTTATTGTCCATCTGACAATTGTCATTTTACAAGTAATAGTGCATTTATTACTCACCTTTTTCAGGATTCATAAATTCAATTCATCATTTATCTCTTTGACACATCCAAAAAAAGAAGAGCAAAAATGAAGAAAATTTAAAGATGACGAGTTACTAATATAACGATCCGGGTTATCTTAGAGAGATCACGTAAATTTATTTTTGCTCGTGAGGCCGAGTCCGAATGCGAGGTTAATTGTTATTATAAATGGAAATTTTTTTAAAAGATAAATTGTAGAAAAATATAGAAATAACTAGAAAAGGGTTAAAATTAGAATTTAATTAATTAGTATTTATATATATAAATATCTCTAGATTTCTCTGCATACCCTTGATTAATATATATATATAATCTAGATATTTTTAACAACACACAATTGTTCTAGAAATTTCATATATGTAATATAAATATAACACACACGTGTGTTTCTCATCACACACACAATATATACTCACGCACACAGTACACCACACACAAAAAGTTCGTGAAAAAAATCCAGAAAAGAGAAAGAAGACCGAAAACAGTAAGCAGAAAGGAGAAGGAAATAAGGCAAAATCGAGAGAAAAGAAAGACTGAGATGAAGAGCTGCGAGAAAACAGAATAGAGGGAGAGAGATGGCAGGTGAAGCCGAGAAAGAGAGAGTAGGGACAGAAGAGAGAGACCGAGAGGCAGAGAACCGAGAGAGAGGAAGAGAGAACCGAAGGAAGGAGAAGAAGAGGAAGGATTTCTGCAATTGGGTTTTCTGATTTCAGTCCTGGACAAGAATTGTAAGTACACTATGTATGAATTCATTGATTTTTGATGAATTTTATTAATTTGGGTTTTTTTTTTTTTATTGAATTTCGTAATTGGACTTGTTAATAAGATCAAAATAAATTAAAAGTAACCTAGATTTAATAGATAGTATGAAACTAGAAGAATTTTTTAAAAATTGGAGAGGCTGTAAAAATTTGAGGGAAATCGGCTATGAACCCTAGAAATTGGGGCAATTTTGGCGATGTTTTTCTTCATGGTGGATGTTAGGTGTTTTTGACGCTTGGTGCGAGATTTTGAGAGAATTTAGAAGCTTAGAATTTGTTTAAACACTGAGAAAGTGGGGGAAAAGTAAACAAAACAGAATGTTTTGAATACTGTTTTAATGGCTTATAGTATATCCATATTGTAGGGCATTTATTACTCTGTTCTTAGTTCTGATGAGAGTGTAATATAGAAACTTATTTAGGTATTTTGAAATGGATCATAGAAAGGGCAATGATTTAAAGAATTACATGATGGATATCAAACTGAGTTTTTTACATTGGCATTATGTATTAAAGAAGAAATTGAAGCCTGAATGGGTAAGTTTTGATTACATTTACATTCACATCTAGATACGTTAATTGCATCATTAATAGGTATAGGATATCTTCAAAATGGTGGGAGTTATATGGGAGCCGTTACTATAATGCTATTAAATAATGTACTACATACTGAACAATGAAAAAGATGAAATGCTATTGCTGAAGGAAAATTTACAAGACCATTTGAAATTAGTGGATTTCTTGTATTAGAATCTCTCAGAGTAATGTGTTGTAGAACCATAATATAAATGGGTTAAGAAAAGAGTGAGTGTTGATGTGTATTATTGTATGAGATGGTAAGATATGAATATGAATATGAATATAAATATGTGTGTGTATGATTAAGTATGGATATAGGATTTGATGTTAATGAAGAATGTGATGATGAGTCAGTATACAGATATATATATATATATATATATATATATATATATATGAATACGTGAGTAAGGTTGGATGTTATATAAATAATGGTTTATGACATTTGACTATTAAAAATCTGGATAAAGTATGTGTGGTTGATTTTACTTGTATATATATAGGAAATAACAAGTGCAAGCTACTGAATTTGTATATGGATATTTATATATATATATGTGTGTGTGTGTGTGTGTGCGCGTGCGAGCATTTAGGATTTATGCAACATATATTGTTGATAGTGTAGATATATATATTGCCTAAGGTAAGTAAAGATGAAATCATGTAAAGAGCAGCATTTATATGTCATTAACTTATTAGTATACACAAACATATACAAATCATATGACAACCTAGAATATAAATATATACAAGAAAGCACGATTAAGGTAAGTGAAAACATAAGGAATGAGTACGCATATATGTATTATATGATTTTCAGAAATTGATGAAGAAGTAAGAATGTTTTGAATCCAAAGCGTTTTTAAAAGAAAAGTTTCTGATGTTCTTCAAAGAAAGGTATTTCAGAAAACGTTTTTACAGTTTTGAGATACAAAATATGATTTTATGTTTTCGGGGCATGAGGTAAAACCTCACCCCAGTATGTAACTTGAGATACAGTCGGAATTGACAGATACAGAGATCATGTGCACATGTAGGGCCAAGATGGCGGCTTAGGATCGTGTACCTGGTCCCTAGTATAGAGCTTGGGCGGTAGCATTGATCCGCTCCCCAGTTCTAGTGGTGGTTACGTTGCAGTTGAGTTGTTGTCCTGGGTGTAGGGCTCTACGTTGCAGTTGAGTTGTTTTCCTGGACGTGGAGCACCACCAGTTTCAGAGATGCCCAGTTGAGTTATGGTCCTGGGCATAGAGCACACCCAGTTGAGTTATGGTCCTGGGTGTGGAGAGACGTCCATATGAGTTACGGTCCTGGACATAGAGCAATTTTCAGATTTCAGACTTCAATACACAGTTTTCAAATTTTCAGTGCCTAGATTTCAGAAATCAGATTATAGTAAACAGTTTTCAGAAACAGAATTTAGAAACAGTTTTTCAGATTTCAGTTTTTAGTTACAAGCTTTCAGAAAGAGCTTTTAAGAAAAGAAAGTTTCCAGAAACAGTAGTTTTATAAGAATACAAAATTTTAAGCAGAAACTGGTTTTCAAATAAATTTTTCAGCAAAGAGTTTTCAGAAAGAAACTTAGAAAAGAGTATTTCAGAAAAAAAGCAGTGTTCTAAAACGCGCTAGGCGCTAGTCTGGCGGCGGCGACCTAGCGCCTAGACGGGGCCTAGACAATTAGTCGACAGACAGTTAAAAATATAATATTTTCCAACATCATAATTCATAAATATCTAAATCATATAAATTCAAACAAAATGTAATAAACATAAAACCATTAATCAAACTCAATCAACCACATAATGATATAAATATATCATTTAATTAAGTTCATGTTCATCATCCTATAACAAAGTTGAACTATACTAAATATCTAATTCATCATCTAATTCGAACTATCATCTTGAAGTTCTTCATCAGAATCAAAATCATCTTGATCAAGTTCTCTGTATTCAACATTTCTGACACTTTTTGAGGTTGTAATATGTCATCGGCCCCAGATGCTTCTCCAACCATCCTCCAAGTAAGCTCTGAACCGGGCTCTACTTCTTCATCATCACCAGAGTCACCACCCTCAACGATCCATCCTTGTGCATTAGTAGCATCTTTGGCTTCTAATACATCAACTTTCAAATCCTTCTCCCTTGCGCTTGTTCTTCAACTTGGCATTAAATGAAACATAGACAAGATTGTTTTTAATCGATTCACATCTAGTCTATTTCTTTTCTTCGTGTGAATCTACATAAATAATTTAAATAAATCAATTAATATTAATAATTACAAAATAAAATAATCAAAATTTAGCTAATGTTAAATATTTACCCCCTCAAAAGTGCTCCAATTTCGTTCACACCCGGATGAACTAGTGGTTAATGACAATATCCTTTTTGCCATTTTTACCAAGTTCGTTGTATGATGTCCATATGTACGCCACCATGAAACTACAAATGAACATAAATAGTTTGAATGAAATATAAGATTTTTTTATATTTTGCAAAATAATTCAAATGAATACTTTTGTTTTACCTGGATTAAAAACATCAATCGATACCCGACATGCTTTTACCCCCACTTCTTTACCAAAAGCTTCTTCTTTTGCCTTGTATGAAGCCAACTCCTCATTTATCACCTTACTCTGCATGTCGATGTCATTGGGGAAGAAAGCCTCCACAACCGTAAATACTGCATCCATTACTTTCACATCGTACTCGATACTTGAATCCTTATAGTAATAGTAAGGATTTAAAAGATAAGTAACACAATGTAATGGAGTATCAAGCCGCCCTTCAATTTTACTATCAATAATCTCCAAGATTGGCCGATAATTACTCTCAATATTGTTCAATGCATCCTTGATCTATTCTTTTGCAATCTTTAGCTCTCCATAAACAAACCCCATGGATGGCTTTCTATCCCCATCAACTAATCTAAGCACTCTCACCAAAGGTGCAAACACCTTCAAACATTGGGTCACCCTATTCCAAAAAGAGATACTCATCACCGTGGCAAATGCAGCTTTCCCTTTAGCTTGCTTCGACCATATGCACTCATCCCATTCCGCGCTAGCAAACATGGTTCGCAAACTTTCTTTTTTCTCGATCAAACTTTGTAAGGATAAGAAAGCTGAAGCAAACCTAGTTACTCCCGGTCTGACTATGTCCCTCTGTTTTGTAAACGATCTCATCATGGACAAAGTCTTGTGATGGGCATACACGAAAATGGTGAAAGCCTTGGCACTATCAATGGTTTTCTTGTATCTCGGCAATTTCCCAATACTTTCAAGCATTAGGTTGATGGTGTGAGTAGCACATGAACTCCAAAAAATATTTGGCATCTTCGCCTTCAACAACTTTTCCGCGGCCATATTGTTCGAGGCATTGTCTGTTACAACTTGAACCACATTTTCCGCCCCCACTTGTTCAATGCCCGTCATTACATACTCATAAATGTGCTCCGCAGTATGCGCCACATCAGAACTTTCCTTGGAAGAAAGAAAAGTGGTGCCTATTGTGCAATTAATACACAAATTCATAATGCTTTTCCTTTTCCTATCACTCCAAGCATCTGTCATGATAGAACACCCGTTCTCCATCCACTCCCTCTCATGTAGTTTAAGGAAATCTTTAACACTTGCAAGTTCCTCTTTCAACAATGGCTCCTTCAACTCATATTGGCTAGGACCTCTAAAACCCGGTCCAAATTGACCAACTGCTTACATCATCACTATCCAACTGTCATTGTCAATAGCATTGAAAGGAATTCCGGATTCATACACCCACTTAGCAACAAATCGCTTGACATTATGCGTTTTTTCTTTAAAAAGCGCTTCATTAATATTTTGTTGCCGCATTGTTTTTCCATCACCAGTTGAAGAATCAGGAGGGGTTACCACTGTCCACCTATCTAAAGGGCCGCGATGCCGATGGGGTCTTGAATCTAACCCTTCTTCTATTTCACGAATTTCAGCTTCTTCTTCATCGCCCCCAATATAACTCCTTGCCTTATCTCACTAACATGATTCTCTTTTCTTTTCTTCCTATTCTTTTTCTCTAAAATGGCTTGTCTACACTTCTCTTGATCTTCTTTACTAGACTTTGGACATTTTGCAACATTCCCCAATATATGTCCAATATGTTCATTCATTCGGTAAACTCCACCGGAAATTTTTTTTGAACACAACTTGCATTTCACTTTATCCAAGTTATTTGGATCCACTAAAGCCCCATACTCCCATCCAACATCATTTGAATTCCGTTAAGAACGGGGGACTACTCTGCGAATTAGAAGCCGCGGAAGAAGAAGCCATTAACCCTATTAAGAATGAATCAATTCCTTTAATCAATGTCAGTCGTATTAGATTAGCATTCATCCAACTGAAAAATATACAGAAATTAATTTATAATAAACTTAAAAAAATAAAAAATTAATTAATTTTCATGAAATTTACCTACAATTTACAAAAATAAAAAATAAAAAACAGAAACCCTAATTTCGTATCAAAATAAACAAAAAAACTAATAAATTTTCATGAAATTCAACTATAATTTACAAAAATAAAAAATTAAAAACAGAAACCCTAATTTCGTAATCAAAATAAACAAAAAAATTAATTAATTTTCATGAAATTTAGCTATAATTTACAAAAATAAAAAATAAAAAACAGAAACCCTAATTTCGTAATCAAACTAAATAAAAAAAGACTAATTTTTCATGAAATCTAGCTAAAATTTACAAAAATTAAAAATTAAAAACATTAACCCTAATTTCGAAATGAAAATAAAGAAAAAAACTACTAAATTTTCATGAAATTTAGCTACAATTTACAAAAATAAAAAATTAAAAACAGATACTTACCAAGAAAGTCAGAAACCGTGAAGAACAAGAACAACTGAACAAGAACGAACAAGAACAAATGAACAAGAACAGAGACTGAGACGGCTGTTGAGAGGGAAATTAAAATCTATAACCCTCCAAAACGCGCCCAAAAAACGGCGTCGTTTTGGCCCCAAAAAAAAAAATTGCAGCGCCGATACACGGCCGATTAAAGGCCTTGTATCGGCGCCTACGCAACCGAGTAACGGCGAAATCGGCGCCTAGGCGCCGATTTCACGCCGCACACTAGGTCGCGCGATTTCCACCACCGATTTGGTGGAAATCGCCTCGGCTGGGGGGCGATTAGGGTTTACGCGCCTGCCTAGGCGGCACATTTTAGATCACTGGAAAAAAGTTTTCAGAAAGTATTTTCTAAAAAGTATGGCATAATTAAAGTTCATTGCAGCTTATAGGTAATACATATAAATCATACTTTATGGTTAATGTACGAGATTCATATAGTTGACATTGGAGTATGATAGCATGATTATATTTATGTGATTATGATTGATGCCTGTGTGTATTATATGTTTACATAGAAGGAACATTTTGATTATATGGTTTCATATACATGTTTATATGGTTAATGTTAATTTGCTGGATGTTTAATAGAAAGATAATTTTATAATCCGATTTGATGATATTTCAAAGAAATAAAAGAAAGATAAGTATGATGAATAACCAGACTGGATCAGTAAAGAATAAGTGGGTAAGTTTTAAGGTATCAGAGTAGCGCAGTGAAAACGTAATGAATTTTGACTTAGTAAAGAATATAAAAGTTTGTTGATTATGTTATAAATCTTAAGATATGAATAGTTTACGGTGTGTGTATAAGTAAATAAATAGAAAAGACTAGTAGTGAATAATGTATATGTAAAATGGATAAGAAGGTAATAAGTTAATCCAGATTTTATATATGTTTGCATGTTCAGATAGACAACTCAGGATAATATAAAAACAGGATTCAGAATTTGTGTGTGCTTGACGCTCAAGGAATGAGCATAGTTACTTATTGAGTCTTATGACTCACACCACAATAGTTTGTTAGTTTTGCAGGTTGGTGACCCAATCGGTCGACCACAGACACCAGAGCTTGAGAAGCCGGATACCAGCATTGCAGTCAGCCAATCACCAGGTCTTGGGAGTATCAGAGTCGTTTGTATAAGTCTAGTGGTAAAAGTTCGAATTGTATAAGTATAAGTTGTATAAGTTTTTGTTTATACGCATTTTCGGGTATGGAGCCCGGTGGTATGGTGTCTTGAGTTCCTTAGTTCAGTATTAGATTATGTGTTGGGCCCTATAGGTTGTATGGAGGTGCTGGACTTGATCCAGATTACATGACTTTTAGTAGAGGTTATGCCGAAATTTCGTCAGAGTTAGAGGCTTATGAAGGCGGGATGTTACAACTAATATCTGTGTATTTTGTGAAACTAACTCTGAAACTAAACCAGAATTTGTTGAGGCTGCAAAAGAATTAGGTAGAGTTATGGCGAAAAGAAACATGCACTTATTATATAGCGGTGACAATCTTGGATTGATGAGATGTGTTTCAAAAGCCATGCAAGAAGGTGACAGTCAAGTTTTAAGGATCATTTCAAAACCTTTGGCAGATGAAAACTTCATCGTAAAATCAAATAGAAAAGAATACATTATCTCAGGTATGTTTGATAGATTTACTGAAATGATTAATCATGCTGACGTTTTTTGTAACGATCAGGGATTCCAACTACGAAAAATGCAAACCATTTTTGGAAACATAAGCTCTCGTGAGATAACTATCTGTAGATTCTTCGAGAATCCGATATTAGATGTTATGATGTTCCACTTCGGATAACCCATGGTATTTGGCCGTAATTTTTTCATATGAACTCTGATTTTTATGACATAGTCTTTGGTTGTAAGAAAAAGTCATTGTAAAAGTAAAGGTTTTTTAGTACAGTCGTTAATGTTGAGTTTATATGGATGTTTTTTAAGCTTGGGCTACGGTCCCGTACTAAAGATATTTACACTAAGGAAAGAATAATTGTATCTGTTTTTGGTTAGAGAGTCAGAGGCTTATGGGGTTAGTACAAGCTACCCCATGCCGATAACATCTCCTAGAACGGGGATGTTATAAAGATGGTATCAGAGCATGGTCTAGGGAGTCAATGAATGCACTGGGTAGAGTGTTGGGGTCTGGTATACGCAGTATGTCCGGGATACTCGTATGCAAGACACTACCTCTCCAGTATCTGATCCTCTAGTACGTTCTCAAAGTTCCATAGACATGTTAGTAAGCTTTCCTAGATCATTCGAATATTATTCCTTAAGAGAATAATTATACTCTAGATCCAAGTTAGGAATTTTCTTGAAGTTATTCAGCCTATTACCATAGGACAAACAATGCTATGAAATCAGATAGTAAAAATATAAGAAAAGTTACCCAAGGGAATGAGATATGAAATCCATAAGAAAGCAAAAAAGAATGTATAGATGTTTAGGCATCCAAAGACAAAGACAGATAAAGAGATAGAAAGAGATAGTAAGTTCAAAGAGTACCCACCCAGGAAAAATAGAAAAAGAGAGAAAAAGTTAAGAAATGGAAGTAAAAGATAGATTGTAGATATCTAAGCAATCAGAAGAAATAGAGATAGAGGTACGGAAGCAGATAGATAAGAAAATACCAAAACCTATAATAGTAAGAATCAGAGACACAGATTTAGATAATAAAAGATAATACCAGAGCTTGTAGTAAAGAAGAGAATAGCAAGCCTAAACAAGAGTAAAATGCCGAGTATAGACCCAGCCGATGGTTCGGTTCCGGTTCGGAACCGAACCGAACCGGCCGGTTTCCGGTTCCACAAGTGTGGAACAGGAACCTTGAACCTAACCGGAACCGACCGGTTCGATTCAGAACTTTTTTTTTTTTAAATTTCGAAAATAAATTAAAATAAATGAGATTAATTTTATAAATAAATAAAATTATTACATTGAAGAGTTTGAGCTCAAATTTTTAAAAATTTAAGTTGCCTACTTATCCTTCAGGGTGAAAGGAATCAAAGCTCACGTAGTTCCATTACAATTTTAAGACATTTCCCTTTTGTAAATTTACAATTTTACAATTATCAATCATCATTATCAGTTGATTCTTCAGCTCCGGTTCCGCTTGCACTTGTTGTTTTAGATGCATTATCGAACAAATCTTCAAAATCATCGGGGGCATCTTCTTGTTGTCTCAGATCAGCTCGAGTCCAATCATCCACACAAGCTGTTGCTTTTAGAGTGCTTGGATGTAATGAAGATCGTATAGCTTCCAATATATTGCCTCCCAAGCTGAAGGCTTGCTCAACCGCAACGGTGGAAATAGGTGCTGCCATTATCTCTTTAGTAATAATTGATAAAACATGATATATATTTTGATGTCGGTTCCACCAGTCAAGGATTTGTAAAATTTTTACTAACAACTTTTAGTAGGAAACTCGAAATTTGTAGATAAATAATTATCTAATTCGGGGTTATTAGTTGTCGTATCCCTAGCTTTTTTATTTCGTTGCAATAACCAACGATTCCCTGCGCTAAGTTTTGTTTGAATTACCGGGTCACTACTACTAGATTCACCTAATGTTCCTAAGTTATATCTTACAATGTAATCATTAAATAATTTCTTAATTTCGTCATTATTCTTGTAATATCAATTTCTTATAATATTCCTAAATAACCATAGTAAGCTTGTAAAACACCATTCAAACCTTCTAATTTAAATCTAGGATAAAAAACAGAAGCAATAAGATAAAGTAATGAAATGTCTCTAAAATAAATCAACCATTTTACCTTCATAATAGTAATGGCTTCTAACAAAACAATATCATTAGGATCGCTACTTTCAGCATGTTCATCGAGAGCACCAACAATATTCAAACTTTCAAGAAGAAATAAATGTGCTGTTGGATAATAAACACCGCTAAAAGTTAAAGTAGCTTCATTAAAAACTTTTAAAATATCTAAAATATTTTCACAAATATCATATTAACTAGGATAAAGTGTGACATTTTGAACATGTTGAGAAAAAAAACTACATAATGCATCTTTGTATTGAATTGCTTGACATAAAAGAAAATAAGTTGAATTTCAACGTGTTGGAACATCTCTTGAAAATTTAATCGGTTTAATACCATTTATTTTACAAAACTTCATCTATTCTCTCCTAACTTGAGAATATGATCAAATATAATTTAGTGTCATTTTAATAGGATCAAGGAAATGTGATAATAATTTTAGACCGTATTGAACACATAAGTTAAGGACTTGACATGTACAACGAATATGAAAAAATCGACCCCTAAATTTGGTTCACATAAAAATTTTAAATCATTGATGGATGCAGTATTTGCAGATGCATTATCAAATACAATTGTTAAAATTTTGTGCAGTAAACCATATTCATCAAAAATTACCTTCATCATTCTATACATATTTTGTGCAGTATGTTGGTCATCAAAAACTCTAAAAGTAATAAGTCATTTTTGCATGGTAAATGATGCATCAATCCAATGACAAGTCACACCCATGTATGGGTGTGTTTGCCAATGGTCACTCCAAATATCAGAACATATAGAAATACGACCTTTCATATCTTTAAATATTTCATTTAAAATAATTTTACCATCTTTATATAATTTAAAAATATGATGTTTTGTTGTATTTCGAGTCATTCTACATGCAGAAGGATTTAAAGCATTATGCACGTAATTAGTAAAATGAAGTTTTTCACCAAAGCTTAAAGAAAGATGTGCCATACAAGTTAATTTCGCAAATTCTTCTCTATTTTTTGCATCAGAATATTTAAATAAATCTACAGCACTCGTACCTCTACTAGATGATGCGTACCTGGCCATTTGAGTTTGCGTCGTATCAATTCCAAATTCAACCGGATGATGTCTTTCCATGTGCTTGATCATATTGCCGTATCCACCAGAAAATTTGTAGATAACCCCTCAATAGTTGCAAATTGCTCGTTGTGTATCATCTTATAGGCGTTCCAAATGAAAATGAATTTTGAAAACATCCGAGGAACGAGCCTTAATTTCTCTCTCCGTGATTGTGCACCGACACTAGGGCCGCTCTCTTGGGTTGGCATATTTGACATTATGTTCTCAGATGAGCTTGCCATTTTTCGTTTGAGAAATTAGGAAGAAAAATAAGAAAATTGACTAATTGCGAATGATAATAACTAATTGAATTGAGATTGAGAATAAGAGAATTATATGAATTGAGATTGAGAATAAGAGAATTGTAGGAAATGAGAGAGTTGAGAATTTGGTGTGTTGAAATAATGAAAAATGAATCCTATTTATAGAGTTTTAGAATTTTTTGGATACCAAAAATGCCTCTATATATAACCATTTTATTATCGTTATTAGGGATATATTAGTAATTTATATTTTATTTTATTTTATTTTTTTAAAACAGTTTTTTTTTATATTAAGGGCAGGGAGCCGTTGGCTCCCTGTCCCCCCCCAACGGCAACTAGTCGTTGGGGACCTACGGTTCCAATCGGAACCGAGTACCGTTGGGGACGTAGGGTTCCTGTTGGAACCGTTGAACCGGTGGAACCTTACGGTTCCATCGGTTCGAATTAGGGTCGAACCCCAACCGAACCGGTCAGCCACGGTTCCGGTTCCGAATCGGAACCGTGGCCGGGTCTAGCCGAGTAGATCTAAGCAAAATTTCTTTCCCTCAAGCGAGATTCTTTTCCTTCTCAGAAAATTCTTCCAAGCATATTCAATAGCTCCTGAGCACCTCGTATATATAGCGAGTTCCCCGAATAACCAAAGATAGCCTTAAGGCATAAGAAGCAAGAAATCATAATTATTCGTGAAGGCTACCGATAGATGTGAGATGCCATAAAGATGAAGAGATTTTAGATTTCCCGAACTCAGGACCATAGGCAAATAAGATGGAGGACGATAGAAACAACGATTAGTTGCCCTATTCAAGGAATCCAATAGATAAGGCCCTGACCTACCCAGATCCCCACCACTCCGTGATGCCAATCAATGAAGCTGTTCTGATGGAAGCTAGCTCATACCTACTATTATATGAGAAATAGACTCTACCAGGACACAGCGTACCAGAACAAGGATACCGAAATTCATCGAAATATAAGATGTTTGACTTAGTCTCTACCATCATAGATATTGATGATCGCAAGAAGCCCGACAAAAGTTTATCTTAAGAAGTGAAAGACCTTGGAGGCCAGATTAGCTAGAAGGATCAAAGAAGTTTTCAAGAATATAAAGAAGATAACCCACTATAGTATAAAGATCAATGCAAGTCAGCATGAGGTTTGCAAGGCCAGTAGGAGTCCACAAAATAAATCAAACATAGTAGGTCCTACAGATTAGCTTAAAGCCAGTAGAAAGCTTTGGAAGTATGAAAGGATAGACCCGCAAGGTTTGAGATAATTAGGGATGACAAGAGTACTAGTGTGGATAGTAGAACAGAGTGTCATAGTTATGATTATAGTAAAAGTAGAGAGCAGAAACTTAGAAAGTAGTTAGAAGGACTAACCACCATTAGCCTCAGTAACATGGTGTAAAGTAAAGAATCAGGATATGAAAGTAATAAATAGGAAACAAGAAGTGATAAGAGAATTCATCACGTATAATATCATAGATAATATAGCTTGGAGGGAGCAATGAAAGTGAAGACTTCAGAATGAGTGATAAAAGTAAGGAATTCTAAGCCAATGATTAGTTAATTCAGTTCCCAGCAGCATGAATAGAAATTTTTTTCTGTCAATAATCCCCGACTATGGCAAGCAATTAGACACTTAACTAAATGTGTGAGCATGTAGCCATTCCCAACTTAGAATCCAGTAAAAGGAAGAATAAGTAAGGAATAGTACTTGATAAATAGATGGATTGTGAGGCGCATAGATAGTTGAATCAATAAGTACAACAAAACTTAGATGAAAATTACGAGATAGAAAAATTCTACATAAGACAGAAAAGTTTGACGTTACAGTAAGCCAAGCCAAACCTAGAAGTTGACTTAGAATTAGAATCTCATAGGGGGTGGTAAAGGCTCAAAGAAGTAAAGGAATTAAAGAGACTCTCAAGGGTATCATATGACTCATAAAAGTCTCATTTTATTGAGAAGGAAGAACCAGATGAGAATAGCACCTGAACCAAGAAACTTAGTAGAGATGTCTTCAATAATCAAAGTTGATGGAGTTTCCAGGGAATAAAGATATGAGGAGTTCATGGAACTAAGATGAGAGAGGAAATCAAGTGATAGAACAAAACTTAGTAAGAAGGAATAACAGAGGGAGTATGGTAAGAGTTTAAGAGAGTATGAACCTTGCGGAGGTTCACAATAAGAGGCAGTATCATCGATAATTGGAAAATGAATTAATAGTAAAGTTGAAATATGCAATTCAGATAATTATTAATAGTAATACCCTAGTGGGGGAGCCAACACCAGACATGTAAACAAAAGAGTTATAAGCTTATAGATGAGCAGCATAAGCAATTACGACACGTGTAGTTAGTGAGAACACCACCACCGGAAGACTCCAGGACAATCCCCACCCTCTCAACCCCTGTTAGACAATAATAGCCGCAATAGACCTTGAAGGTTGCCTTAAAATACTTGCGAGAATAAGTGAAAGAATAATAAAAGAAAACCGGAACATAAGATCTTCAGGCGTAGCTTAAGAACAGAATAAAAGTAAGTGATAGCTCTGAGTATTGGAGTTAATAAAAAAGTTGTTCAAATGGTGCGGTACAGAGATAAAGTAGTGGTCAAGTAATGACTGAGATTCCAAGGAACCAAAGTTTGATGAAATAGCGGTTGTTTAGAGAAAGATAGTACTCCTCAGATAAAAAGCAGAGACATAAACCAAGAAATTTCTTAATATAGAGTAGAATAAAGCAGATGATGAAAAGAATATTAAGGAAATAGTTAAGGGGTGAAGCTGTTAAGGTGCAATGATGGCATGAGAGAATACCTGGTAAGTAAAGATAAAGGTATGTAACAACAAAGTAATTTTGGTTAAGTGATCATATAAAGTACCCAACCCTAGTCTAAGTTGACCAAACCACTACGGGTCTGGGATGCCTTTAGCCATGGGTATGGGATATATTCGTATCATAGTACGAAATCGAAGAGATAAGTTATTACGAAGCTATAATTGGCATAGAAAATGAATTCTCAAGCTACGGAATATTGGCAAGTATATGAGTAATGATCCTCGAAAGTAAAGTACGAAAGAGTATGAACTTTTGCTAGGACCAAATCGCCAGCATCGATGTTAATAACAAGGAATGTGGTTTAGGCCCCAAGGTGCATATAAATAAGCATGATCTTTAGTTAATCAAGGAGGATCATTAGGAAAATTTCCAGAAACAATATTTTAAATATAAGTGTCATCGATAGACAGTACCTGTAAGTTAAGGAATTTTAGACCCCTTTAAATAACCAGAGATATTAGAACTTAAAGAGAGAAGTTCATAAGTGGTTGAAGTCTAGCAAAGAGAATATAGAGAGCTAAATAGCTAAGTGATGAGAAAGAATAGTAATATCAAGTTGGACAAGTCGAACACAAGGAGTATCAAGTACAAGCATTGTTAATAATGACGAGGACCAAATCCGAAAAGAGAGTATGGGAAGCCTAATCATGAGTCACCAGTATCTCTAGTGAGAGTCAAAGGTATTAAGTTTGGGAGAACTTGATCTAAATGACCAAATATTTAGAGAAAAAGATTTCATTGGAGACAAAGAAGGTTGAGCACAACTAGAGGTTCAGAAATAAGGTAGTCTAGGATACCTAGTAAAGATCTTATTAAGTGAAAATGAACTTAAGGGATATTCATTGAAGTTATGAATTCCGAAGCAGTAGTTTATCAAGTGTGACATAAGGTTTGATGAATAAGTTAGATATTAAGAAATATGAAGAATCTTATTTTCTCACTAGTCAATCGGTAAATGATCAGTTGTGTTAAGATCTTCGTAATTAAGTCAAATAGGATTCCTGATGATACAGAGTTGTTACAGCACAGAACGAGGTTTATAATGGACCCAAAAATCCAATGACCAATGATAAGATCCTAAGTTTAAAGAGGATTCGAGGATGAATCCTATTTAAGGGGGGAGAATTTGTAACGACCGGGGATTCCAACTACTGTTTCACTGTTAGACGAGTGTGGCAAAATAAAAACCATTTTTGGAAACATAAGCTCTCATGAGATGACTATCGGTAGATTCTTCGAGAATCCGATATTACATGTTATGATGTTCCACTTCGGATAGCTCATGGTATTTGGGCTGTAACCTTTTCATATAAACTCCAATTTTTATGAATTTTATATCCTCGGAAAGCTGAGAACGAGATCTACGGCTTTCGCGTTGAACATTTTTCTAAATTCGGACCAAAAGTGAGTCAAAAATATAGAACAAAAATCCAAATGAATAGTACTTTTGGGACATTCTAGAAAGGTCTCAAAGTTTCTACCAATTTCCAAACTCTTCTCTACTTTTTCCAATTTTAAACAAGTCCAAGTATAAAAATGGGTTAATATTTACCATTTCACAAAATTTAGAAAATAAAAAGAAGGGAAAACGTGTGAGAAGAAGAGGAAGAAGAAGAAGAGAATGAGAAGAAGAAAAGGGAAAGAAGAAAGGAAGAAGGAAACAAGAGGAAAAAAGCAAATAGAAGGGTTGACATCCATGAAACTTGAAGGATGAGGAAAAATCCAACAAAGATGAGGTAAGGTAATTGACCCAAATTTTAGATTGAGTTGTTTTGTTGATACAATGATACAAATGTGTTAGGAGCATATTAGGAAATGTGTTCAAAGAATATATATATAAGTATGAAAATGGATGGTGTTGAGTAAGAATCAAAATTATGGCAATAAGTTAATTTGGGGTTTTTAGATTCAAGAAATTTAAAGTTGGCTTTGATGATATTTTATGATAGGTGAATATAGAATTGTTGTATAAGAGTTGAAATATGGAAGAAGGAAAGTGATTTTGGGCATAAGAGCATGAAGAGGTTGGTTTTCCGGCCTGAATTTTGGCCTTGCATCACGACGTGAATCACTGTACGTCGCGACGTGTTTTGGGTTACTTGTGGAGACCCGTTTCTGGGTTGCATGCGTCGCAACGTGTAAGAAACTTGTGTCGCGACACGCACGGTAAAATTCAGGGCATGATTCTAGTTGCTTCGCGTCGCAATGTGCAATGCCCTGTGTCGCGACGCATGATCAAAATATTGCCCGAATCAGTTTTAAACCATCCCAGTTTCACTCGAACACGTTAGAGGCTACCCTAATAGTCTCGTATCAACCTATATATATATATAACACCATGATATAAGTGCGTTAACCCTTGCGATAATAATAAAAGTATTTGGATAGATAGACCCAAATTAATTCAGAAAATGTTCCTTAGTTCGTGTTCTAATCGAATGATCAATTACAGAGTATCGCATGAACCAGAGCTTTCTTCAGCAAGTGAGAAACGCGGCCACATTCTATAATCAGTGAGTGACACTTTTCTTTTAAATTGATTTTTATTTTATTATTTTTCGTTACAGACTTACATTTTTACACTATAGGACGTTATATGATTTTCATTATAGATATTTTCATGAAAATTTATGTTTGATAAAAGAAAGGTTTTCAGATTTTGATTTTATGATTTTTCGAGGCATGAGGAAAAACCTACCTCAGTATGCAACTTGTACGGACATGGAATTGAGGGACAGAGAACATGTGCAAATGTAGAGGACTGGGGGGACGACGATACATAACGCCCTCAGATACTAGTTCAGGGCTAGGGGGACGGCGATGCGTAACGCCCCAAGACCACCAGTTTCAGGGACAATAGTACATGCTTTGGGGGACGGCGATACGTAACGCCCCAAAGTCATGGATTTGCACTTCTGGCTCTAGTTAGGTGTATGTGGGGACGACAATATGTAACGCCCCCATACGTCAAGGTTTTCAGATATAGATCAGATTTTCAGAAATAAGATTTTAGAAATAGTTTTCAGAAACCAGATCTTCAAAAGTAGTTATCAGAAAGATAAGTTTTATAAAAGAGATTTCAGACGAAGATATCAGAAAAGAGTTTTCATATAATATATATTTCTGGAACTTTGGTTTTGAAATCAAATGTTTTATATTAGTATTTTAGTTTTCGTCCACTCACTTAGATTGTACAATGATCTAACCCCCACTTCCAGTTCCATTGTCTTGCGGGTTTTCTCGGAGGACGAGCTCGGGTGGACGGATACTGATGCAGTCACTATGGTATGAAGTCCACCAGTTCAAGTCAAAGTCAGTGGATGTCCAGTCAGTGTTAAGCAGAAGTCATATAATAGTCTTTGGTTCTAAAAAAAAATCATTGTAAAATTAAAGGTTTTTGAGTACATTCGTTAATGTTGAGTTTGCATGGAATGTTTTTTAAGCTTGGGCTATGGTCCCATACTAACGATATTCAAACTAAGGAAAGAATAATTGTATATATTTTTGGTTAGAGATTCAGAGGCTTATGGGGTTAGTACGGGCTAAACCCCGGTCGGAAACATCTCATAGGACAAGAATGTTACACTTTTATTGCTTTACCAAGTGGGCTCAGCACGTTGGAAGAAATATTCACAGTTGCGTCATTGGCGAACTTGAAAATTCACCAAAAACCTATTGGACTACTTAATGTTGATCATTTATTCGATTTTCTTTTTGTATTTCTTCAGGATGCTAAAAGACATGGGTTTATCTCGAAACTGGTAAAAGATATATTGCTAACCGTAAGAAAAACTGATGAATTAATTGACCAACTCTTAGCTTATGAACCAAAAATTGACCTCAATATTTCCAAGTTGAACTGGTCTGATAACGATAGTGGCAAGAAGCATAGAGTGTACTTGGATCTTAATCTGTATTTTTTTAGTCGTAGATTCAATTATTAAATCCACACTAATCATGTGATGTCCTTTAAACTCAACTTCTTTTTTTTAGATATTGGGGACAATGTCTCAATTTGGTTGGGGGAAGACGATAATTGACTAGATAGTTTTCGTTTTTACGTTTCATTATTGTGATTTTCTTAAAAAAATATTTCCGTTTTTGTGTTATTTTTTTGAAAAAAGTTTTTTTCATGTTGTTTTTACTTTGTTGTTATTTTGTGTGTAGGAAAAAATATTTTGTGTTGATTTTCTTTTGTGTTTTTATTTAATAAAAAACTACACACAAACCAACAATAAATTTTTGACTAACCAAGTGGAATTATTGTTCAGAGATGGCTGTGTAAGGAGATTTCGCTTCTGAGACGCATCTCAATGTAATTCGTAACAAGTTTTTTTTTATTTTCTTTTTGATTCATTTATATTTGTGAATTCTCCATAATATTGATTAAATTTGATCTCCACATGCTCATTTGGCATGCATTATCAACATACACGGTAACATATGATCATAGTTATAAGTGAAAATTTTATAATATTCAGTTCTCTGGTTTGTTGGAGGTAGCACCTAAAAACAATGGAATTTGTGTTTTTATTAAAAAAAAACTAACCATGCTTTTACTTAGCAACCGGAAATCTTGCCCTAGCAAGCAGTGACGTAAAAAGGTTGAGGTTGAGTTAATTTAATTAAAAAATGATAATAATTAAGCTTTTACTTAGTAACATGACATCTTGCCTCAAGAAGCAATGATTGTTCGCATACAATAGTATAGCTTAAGTTTGTAAAAGAAATTGTGCGTGAATAATTCGATTTCGTAGCCTCTCTAACTCGAGAAATTAAGTGCGTAGGGGTGTTTTAACTCTTAGTGCCCTAAAGCCAACTGGTCTGGGAGTCACTAGCTCAAAGCTCGTTACATGGGTTAAAGAGAAAGCTTAAGGAAATAAAACACTTATTCTTTTTAATATTTGAGATCCGAGCAATTAAGTCCGTAAGGGTGTCTTAACATCTAGTGCCCTAAAGCCAACTGGTTTGGGAGTCACTGACCCAAAGCTCGCTACAAGGACTAAAGATGTATTATTATTTTTGAAAAAAAACTATTTTATATTTATAAATAAATTTCTATTGCCAAAAAGTGTGAATTCTGATATAACTCAAGGATAAAAATATTATTCTCTTTTCAACAAAACCTGTGATTGTTGTCAGCACAATAAATTGATTGATACTTTCTCTTATAGGTGTATGAAAGAAGCGTAAAAAATACAAGAGAATTTGCTTATTTAGAAAAAAGAAAATTACTAACTTGGATAAGAATTGGCCTTTATTTTTCGCTTAAATTACTAGGGACTAGTAGTAAGCTGGTTGGGAATTATTGATGAGCGGAAAATATATCAATATTTACCGCCCAATTTACTTAATATTTTGTTTAGTTTCTTAGGTTTGATGAACTTTTGATGTGTTTTAGTTTATTTTGCAGATAAAATAATATTGGGACACAATGAAATCATTAGGACGACGAAATGTGGGTCAAATAAGGGCAAAATTGGACTTGACATATATTTTTGGAGATTGGAAATTTTAAAGGGCGTTTTAACGAAGTGCAGTTTTGGAAATTCCAGTTTTGCGTATCTGTCGTATTTTGGGCATAACCTTTTACAACGATATCATATTAAGCTGATTCAAGTTCCAGATTAAAGAAGACTCAAAGATCTACAACTCTGAAAGCCAAATAAATTTCGAATTCTGAAGATTTCATGCCCGAAATTGATGAATCATCCAGAAGTGTGTTGTGTGTAATTATTAAAGTCATTTTCAATCATTTTCAAAGCAAAAAAATAAATTAATAAAAAAATAATAAAAATTATCAAATCACCACCAAACATGATAAGAAATTAGTGGAGCAATTAATAATGGATTTGGTGGAGCAATTATTGTAGCATTTAGTGGAGCAATTAATAATGGATTTGGTGGATGATTTGATGGAGGCAAAATTTTGCCTATAAATACCAAGCCATTTCATTTGTAAATTCATACTTTCTTCTAAGGAATTCATTAAGAATACTAAGAAGATTGTATCTTGTTTGTTTATTTACAGCTTTCAGTAATTAATTTCCGCTTTCGCACTTTCTTTTCTTTACTTTTCAGTTTTTACTTTCCGCAATTTACTTTTACGCACAATATTTTTCTTTCTTTAATTTTCAGTTTTTACTTTCAGTAATGAGGAGGTAACTCCCCTTTCTGGGGTAAAAGGTAAAACTTTTATTACTAATATTTAGATTAATCTCTCTTAATTATAATATATAAACTAGTTAAAACCTGATTTAACGAGGATACCGCCATATTGGTCAGTTGGTAATTATTTAAATTGATTTTAACCTGACTAAACTAGATACCGCCTGATTGGTCGGTTGGTAATTAATTATTAATTTGACTTAATCTGAATACCGCCTATATGGCTGGTTGGTAATTATCATGCAAAATAAAATATTATATTAAGGGAGATATCTAAAATAGAAGTAATAAATTGGATCTTTTTACCTCATCATTTTCTTTTATTGTACTTTTACTTTATTTACTTTTCAGCAATTTACCTTTCAGCAATTTATTTTCAGCAATTTACTTTCAGCATTTACTTTTCAGCAATTTACTTTCAGTAATTTACTTTCAGCATTTACTTTTCAGTATTTAATTTCAGCATTTACTTTCCGTCATTTACTTTTCAGCAATTTACTTTTCAGCATTTTACTTTATGTCTTTTATTTTATTTAAGTTTTTACTAGCCCTAATTATGTGTCGTAACTAAGTTAGTTATCTAGGGTTGTGATGAATTCTAATATCACGGTTTATAAGGGGTTATTTTATAGTTTGGGTAATTTAAGGTCTACTTATTAAGTTTAAGCTTAATGCGTCTTGTTAATTGGCCACTAATAAGATTGATATGGTAAATCTAAAATAAACTTGACAAATGAATTTTAGGTTTCAGCCTTAGACTTAATAGCCCACGATCTTCCTTGAGGATAGATAACCCTTTAATAGATTTTCTTACAGGATAGACATATACCTGTCGGGCGGGGGTAGTCATAATTGGAACTTAAACTTAATGAATCCAGGTAATTTGGTTGACATAGACATATGATTCAATTGGGTTATACTGGGTATTTGCGTCTGACCATTGACAGAGGCTTTCACATAATTTAGTGTTCCAGGTTAGTAAAGCGATATATTACACAATCGTAAAATAATCACTTCATCTTTTAAAAAGATATTGGAAGGATTGACAACCCTGGATAGTTTTATAAATTTGAATTTTCTTCAATATACTTTCAACCAATTTTATTTACTTGTTTTAATTTTAAAGTCACCACCCAAGCAAACAATCAATCCATTAAATACTTGTAAACATTTAACTTCATAAATTGATAACAAAAGGTTTTAAGTCCTCGTGGGATCGATACTTTTTATACTACTTGAACGATACGTGCTCTTGCGTTATACGCGTGTGATTACGCACCAGTCAAGTTTTTGGCGCCGTTGCCGGGGACTTATTTATCTTTCACTATTAGTTTTAGGGTTAGATACCTTTACTTGTATCTAATTTCTTTTTACTTATTATTTTTGTTTTCTTGTGTTTCAGGTTCTCAGAAACTACACGAGACGAACCGGAAGCTTTGAACTCCGACCGCTCGACCCAGAAATTGAAAGAACCATCAGACAGTTGAGAAGGGAAAGACGTGAAGACCAAAAAGCTTTAGTCAACATGGAACCTGAACCTTTGGAAGTTGTACCACCAATACCCATTCGAGACAGAACCATTCCGGTGGTCGACAACTTCATTTCCTGTATTGTACTTCCTCATTTACCATCAACTACTTGTGACATCAAAACATGCATCCAGATGATTCAACAGTCAGTACAGTTTGGGGGAAATGCAACAGAAGATCCTAATGCCCACATCAGCAACTTCCTGGAAGTTTGCGGTACTTTCAATTACAACCGAGCAGCTGAAGAAGTAATGAGACTGCAGGTTTTTCCCTATTCCCTGAAAGACAGAGCTAAAGCTTGGCTACATTCGTTACCAGCAGGTTCCATCACAACTTGGAACACTCTAGCCACAAAATTCCTTGCAAAGTACTTTCCACCAGCCAGAACTTTAAAGTTGAGGAATGACATCACATCATTCGTGCAATAAGATTCAGAATCCCTTTGCGAAGCTTTGGAAAGATTCAAAGATTTACTCCGGAAATGTCCTCATCATGAGATCGCAAAGCGGCTACAAGTCCAAACCTTCTACAATTGAATGTCTGGAATAATGAGAACCACAATTGATGCTGCTGCTGGAGGAGCTTTGATGGCAAAAGGAGAAGATCAAGCCTATGACTTACTTGAAGAAATGGCCCACAATAATTATTTATGGCCAACAGAAAAGAGCATGATCCAAAGAATTGCATGAATTTATGAAGTTGGAGCTAACACATCACTGAATTCCAAGCTGGATGTGATTTGCAAAAATCTGGAAACTCTTAACATGAAAGTTAATGGTGGATCCACAAGTTCACCATATGGAGGAGCAACAGAACCAAACCAACTTGAGAGCGACGGTGAATTATGTCAACAATTTCAACAGACATGGGAACAATCTATATTCCAACACCTACAACCCAGGGTGGAGGAATCATCCCAATTTTTCATGGAGCAACAATTCAGGACAAAAGAACAATCCACCATCTGGATTCCAACAGCAGAACTATCCACCACCAGGATTTCAACAACAGAACAAAGGACGGGAAAATGAAAAAGAACCAGAAATGAAAGAATGGATTGCAGAGATGTTCAAAAAGCAACAAACAGCATATGATGCTATCTTTCAGAGCCAATCTTCTTCCATTAAAGCACTGGAGAATCAAATCGGACAACTGGCCAATGCTCAAAGTTACAGACCGCCAGGTAATATTCCTAGCAACACAGAACCCAATCCAAGGAACCGAGAGAATGAGCAATGTCAAGCCATCACCTTGAAAAGCGGTACTGAAATCAACAAAGATGTTGGAATCAAGGCAACAATTGAAGAAGTTCCAAAAGATGCAGTTTCACAGATGGAGGAAAAAGAAGCAAAGGAAAAAGGAAAAGATAAGATCACTCCACCTCCACATTTTCCACAGTGACTTCAGAAAAACAAACTAGACAAACAATTTGCTCGTTTCCTGGAGGTGTTCAAAAAGCTGCATATCAACATTCCATTTGCAGAAGCTTTGGAACAAATGCCCAGCTATGCCAATTTCATGAAAGACATTCTTTCACGAAAGCGAAGATTGGGAGATTACGAGATAGTAACATTATCAGAAGAATGTAGCGCTATCATTCAGAGGAAACTTCCTCCAAAATTGAAAGATCCTGGCAGTTTCACTGTTCCTTGCACCATAGGAGAATATGACTTCGGTAAGGCTCTGTGTGATTTAGGTGTAAGTATTAACTTGATTCCTTTTTTCTATTTTCAGAAAATTGCAGATTGGAGAAACAATGCCCACTTCAGTCTCTCTACAACTTGCTGATAGAACGCTCATATTTCCAAGAGGCATAGTTGAGGATGTGCTGGTCAAGGTTGACAAATTCATTTTTCCAGCAGATTTTATTATCCTAGATATGGAGGAAGATGAAGATGTGCCGATAATACTCGGAAGACAATTCTTAGCTACAGGTCGAACCATTATTGATGTACAGAAATGAGAATTAACCATGAGGGTACATGACCAAGAAGTAACATTCAATGTTTTCAAAGCCATGAATTTCCCGGATGATGAAAAGAATGAGGAATATTTCAGACTTGATGTGATACATAGTACCATCAAGAACTCCAATGCAATGCAAAGTTCTACTGAAAAACTATATGTGAAGCCTGAAGATAAAGCGTATTGCGTACTGAAGAAGCCTATTCTTGCACTACAAGCAACAGAAGAGAAAAGTTCCACCAGCTCAACGAATTGGAGGAATTTCACAATCAGCCTTTTGAGGATGCTAAATTGTACAAAGAAAAGGCAAGGAAAAGACATGATGAGAAGTTAGTGCGCATACAACTAGAACCAGGGCAGAAGGTACTGTTAAACAAATCAATGGTGAAATTCTTCCCATGGAAGCCAAAATCTCGGTGGTCAGGTCCATTTGTGATCACCAAGGTTTTACCAGAAAGAGCCATTGAGATACATGATCCCGACTCCAACAAAACATTCAAGGTTAAAAACAAGCGTGTCAAGCACTACTGGGGAGAATCATTTGAGCGACAAAAAGAAAGTGTCACACTTTCAAATCTAGCCTAACGTTCGAGAAGTCACGTCTAGCTGATGACGTTAAACTTAGCGCTAGCAGGGAGGCAACCCATGCAATTTGTGTATATATTGTGATTTGGTGTGATTTAATTTGGTGTGTTTAGTTTTTGCAGATTAAGCAATTTCAGGATGGAAGAAATTCTCGAAAATCTTCACAAGCAGTTTCCTTCTTTCCCTCAATACTCTCTGATGAAAGTCTACAAAGCTTGATTGGAACGAATGAGACTTCTTACGATCCATGGTATTCCTAATGACATTCGTTGGGTAATCGAAGCAGAGGTTCGATTAGCAGGTGAGTATTCTAATTCTTGTAATTCTTATTTGCCTGGTTTTGGAAGAAGCACCCATGCAAAGAAACGTAGAGCTAAGCAAATGGGTGTTTGTTACAAATGTGCACGCTGGAATTGCAATACTCGTTGTCGTTCTTTAGGAATGATATCTGATAATCGTGAAGATAAAATTAAATTCATTAGGGATGGCTTGAGTAAGGAGTCTTTAGATGATATATCTTCGACTCTTGAGACGCATCCCAGTGGATATATTCATATAGCCATTCGCAAATTACATACACAATCCAAAAAGAAAGACAACAATTAAGTCTTGGGAATCTGACTCAAAAAGACTCTGTTTGCCAATTTATAAGAAAATTGGATGGGAAGCTTGTCCCTGACGCATAGACGTCATTCAAGCCGCTAGATTTCTTGTACATATTATATCTCTCTGTCTTTTCCTAATAATTGTAATTTATTTTATCCGACAGGATCCAGACCTTTTTGACTATCACGATTTATTTTACTATTTTGCTACTAATCGTCATTTGGAAGATACTTGTGCTATTATTACTCACCATTTTCAGGTTTTTTAAAATCAACTCATCATTGCACTTTTGAAGACATCCAGAGTAAAACATGGAAGCCACTTCAAGAAGACGAATTGAAAACATCCGTGTGTTTTGCGGTACTAGTGTTGGAGTTATACCACAATACGTACATGCAACACAAGAATTGGGTCGAGTCTTAGCTGCAAGGAATATGCACTTAGTATATGGCGGAGGCAATCTTGGACTAATGGGGATCGTTTCAAAGGCTGTACAGGAAGGAGGCAGTCAAGTTTTGGGAATCATCCCAAAACCCTTGGCGGAGGCAAATCTTATTGGACCATCAAACGGAGAAGAACTAATCGTGCCAGGTATGTTTGAACGACTGGTAGAAATGATTAACCGTACTGATGCTTTTATTGCTTTGCCAGGTGGCTTGAGTACATTGGAGGAAATTTTTACAGTGTTATCTTGGGCGAACCTGAACATACACCAGAAACCGCTTGGACTGTACAACGTTGAATGATTTTATGATTTTCTTTGTGTGTTTCTTGATGATGCCCGAAGAAATGGGTTCGTGTCAAAACCTTTAAAAGAACTCATCTTCACTGCCAGAACTGCTCCGGATCTAATTGACCAAATCTTAGCATATGAACCACAAATTGACCCTATCATTTCAAAGATAAATTGGTCCGATGACGATCGTGGTAAGAGGCGTATGATTAATCTGGATCTTAACCTTTAACTTTTCGTGTAGAATTTCAGCTAACCAAGTACTATCTTCTAAACTATTCTTCTACTTTTTAAGACATTGGGGACAATGTCTCATTTAGGTTTGGGGGAGGGAATTAGTTGATTAGTATATTATTTTTAGTTGTGTGTTGTTTTTATTTTTAGTCCAAAATTTTTGAAAAATACAAAAAAAATTGAAAAATTAAAAAAAATTTGCGTTTTTGTTTTTATTTTGATTAAAAGGTGAAATTGGTAAGAGATAGCTGAGTAAGTAGTTTCCACTCCTGAGACGTATCTCAAACCTAATTCGGAACAAGTTAATTTTTGTTTATTTCCTTTTGAATTATTTAATTTGTAAATTCTCCATAAAACTGATTAAAATGGCTCTTCATATACTCAGTTGACAGATATTATCAGCATACATGGTAATATACAAACATGAGCTATAATTGAAAAGTTTGAAATATTCAGTGCTCTAGTTTAATTGGAGGAAGCATCTATAAAAAGCGATGGAGTAAAAAAAATGCCTGAGGTCCGAGTTATTAAGTCTGTAAGGGTGTTTTAACACCTAGTGCCCTAAAGCCAACTGGTTTGGGAGTCACTGGCCCAAAGCTCGCTACATGGATCAAAGATGTTGCAAAAATATATATATCTGAAGTCTGAGTAATTAAGTCCGTAAGGGTGTCTTAACACCTGGTGCTCTAAAGCCAACAGGTTTGGGAGCCACCGACCCAACACTCGCTACATAGATGGAAGATATTGTATATAAATAAAAAAATCAAAAATCAAAGAAAAAAAAAAGAAAAATCAGAAAAATTATTTCATTGCTGCAAAAAAGTGTGAATTCTGATAAAACTTTAGGACAAAAATATTACCCTCTTATCAACTGCACTTGTGACTGTTGTGGGAAAAAATGAGTTGATTAATATTTTTTCGCTGTGCATATGGAAATGGTAATATAATCGGAGAATTTACTTATTCAGTAATTTAGAAAGAAAGAAAACAACTAGTAACTTGGAGTAGAAGTTTCACCTGATTAGTCACTAACTTCTTTATTCTCTTTTCTCTTGTCTTTTTACTTTTTTTGTGCATTAGTTTTATTATCTTTTTACTTTTGTAAAACGTTTGTGGGTATCGTTGCTGTAAACTCTCACGAGACTACAACTCGTCCACTAGGGACACCTAGGGGTTTAAAGGCTTGTTGCATACGCTAAATGCAACCGTGATCCCTACGAAAGTGACTTAGTTTAATTTTAATTGTTTCTTGATTTTATTTTGTTGTTTTGCTCGAGGACTAGCAAAATGTTAGGTTTGGGGGTGTGATGAGCGGAAAATATATCAATATTTACCGCCCATTTTACTTAATATTTTGTTTCGTTTCTTGGGTTTGATGAACGTTTTGATGTGTTTTAGTTTATTTTGCAGATAAAATAATATGGGACACGATGAAATCATTTAGGACGAAATGTGGGTCAAATAGGGCAAAAATGGACTTGACATATTAATTTTGGAGATTGGAAACTTGAAAGGGAGTTTTAACGAAGTGCAGTGGAAATTTCAATTTTGCGCATCTGTCGTATTTTGGCATAAATTTTTACTCCGATATCGGATTGAGATGATTCAAGTTCCAGATTAAAGAAGACTCAAAGATCTAAAACTCTGAAAGACAAAATAATTTCGAATTCTGAATATTTCATGCCCAAAATTGATGAACCATCCATAAGTGTGTTGTGTGTAATTATTAAAGTCATTTTCAATCATTTTCAAAAATAATTAATAAATAAAAAATAAAAATTATCAAATCACCACCAAACATGATAAGAAATTAGTGGAGCAATTAATAATGGATTTGGTGGAGCAATTAGTGGAGCATTTAGTGGAGCAATTAATAATGGATTTGGTGGATGATTTGATGGAGGTAAAATTTTGCCTATAAATACCAAGCCATTTCATTTGTAAATTCATACTTTCTTCTAAGGAATTCATTAAATATACTAAGAAGATTGTATCTTGTTTGTTTATTTACAGCTTTCAGTAATTAATTTCCGCTTTCGCACTTTCTTTTCTTTACTTTACAGTTTTTACTTTCCGCAAATTACTTTTACGCACAATACTTTTCTTTCTTTAATTTTCAGTTTTTACTTTTCAGTAATGAGGAGGTAACTCCCCTTTTCTGGGGTAAAAGGTAAAACTTTTATTACTAATATTTAGATTAATCTCTCTTAATTATAATATATAAACTAGTTAAAACCTGATTTAACGAGGATACCGCCATATTGGTCAGTTGGTAATTATTTAAATTGATTTTAACCTGACTAAACTAGATACCGCCTGATTGGTCGGTTGGTAATTAATTATTAATTTGACTTAATCTGAATACCGCCTATATGGCTGGTTGGTAATTATCATGCAAAATTAAAATATTATATTAAGGGAGATATCTAAAATAGAAGTAATAAAAGTGGATCCTTTTACCTCAGCATTTTCTTTTATTGTACTTTTACTTTATTTAATTTTTAGCAATTTACCTTTCAACAATTTATTTTCAGCAGCAATTTACTTTCAGCATTACTTTCAGTAATTTACTTTCAGCATTTACTTTTCAGTAATTTACTTTCAGAGCATTTACTTTTTAGCATTTAATTTTCAGTATTTAATTTCATCATTTACTTTCCGTCATTTACTTTTCAGCAATTTACTTTTCAACATTTTACTTTATGTCTTTTATTTTATTTAAGTTTTACTAGCCCTAGTTATGTGTCGTAACTAAGTTAGTTATCTAGGGTTGTGATGAATTCTAATATCACTGGTTTATAAGGGGTTATTTTATAGTTTGGGTAAGTTAAAGGTTTACTTATTAAGTCTTAAGCTTAATGCGTCTTGTTAATTGGCCACTAATAAGATTGATATGGTAAATCTAAAATAAACTTGACAAAGGAATTTTAGGTTTCAGCCTTAGACTTAATAACCCACGATCTTCCTTGAGGATAGATACCCTTTAATAGTTTCCTTTCAGGATAGGCATATACCTGTCGGGCGGGGTAGCCATAATTGGAACTTAAACTTAATGAATCCAGGTAATTTGGTTGACATAGACATATGGTTCAATTGGGTTATACTGGGTATTTGCGTCTGACCATCGACAAAGGCTTTCGCATAATTTAGTGTTCCAGGTTAGTAAACCGATATATTACACAAACGTAAATAATCACTTCATCTTTTAAAAAGATATTGGAAGGATTCACACCTTGGATAGTTTTATAAATTGAATTTTCTTCAATCTACTTTCAAGCAATTTTATTTACTTGTTTTAATTTTAAAGTCACCACCCAATCAAACAATCAATCCATTAGATACTTGTAAACATTTAACATCATAAATTGATAACAAAAGGTTTTAAGTCCTCGTGGGATCGATACTTTTTATACTACTTGAACGATACGTGCGCTTGCGTTATACGCGTGTGATTACGCACCGGTCAATTATGAAGAACACTAAAAAGTGTACATTAATTAAAAGGAAAATTAATCATTTTACACTTGTAGTTTCATTAATCCCCTTAATTTAGCACATTTGTGAAATAATAATTAAATTTATGTTATATATATTTTATTGTGATTTTTATTTCTTATGTAGGTGAAATAATAATTTGGATGCATAACTAAAAATATAGACTTGACATTTGGATTTTGGAGGTCAGAAACTTGAAAGGGCGTTCTAACGGTGTACAATTTCGGAAATTCAAACTTGGCGTAATTTTCATATTTTGGCTAAAACCCTTTTACTTCGATATCAGATTGAGGTGATTCCAGTTCCAAATAAACGAAGACTCAAATATTTACAACTTTGTTATTGCCAAGAGTATCTAATTATGAGATTTTCAAGGTCGAAATTGATGAAGAAGTCACATATTCTGCATGTAATTTTAATTATTAGAAAACAAAATAAATAAATAAATAAATAAATGTCACAATTCATTTTAGGTGGATTGTGACAAATATTTGCTAAATGATCAACAAAAAAATCAAAAATCAAAAGTCAAAAAAAGAAAAAGATAAGAAAGAAAATTCTAAAAGCTTGTTGTTTGCATTTGATTTGGAAAGTTGTAACTAATGATTGAGGGATGAACACTTCTACTATAAATAAAGGTGCTCACCTCTCATTTTTCTTTATGTTTCTTTCATTTGATCTCTTGAAGAATTTGTAAGAAGTGTCGTGTGTTTTATTTAAATTTCGTTGTAATTTCTTTTCTTTTTGTAATGAAATTATGAGTGTTTTTATTTAAACATGAGTAGGTAATTTCATTTTTGCTCGGATAAAGAGTGAAACTCTTAGTATGAAACATAAATTAATCTTACTTGTATTAGACTATATAAATTGTAATCTTAAAATTAATATTCTTTCATATTTGATGGTGTTTTGATTTGCTGTATACAATCAAATCTTAGTTGACACAGTTAATACTTTACCATATAAAATATGAGAGAGTAATTAAAATTTGGATTAATTATTGACAAATTTTGCTACCGCCTTTATGTCTGATTTATATGTTTGGCATAACTGAGTACCTACCTGGACTTGTTATAGATAAATGTTATCACCGTCTTTATGGCTGATTTTATATGTTTTGCATAATTAATTCCTGAAATAAATTAACTAGGTAACAATGATAATTCATATATTAAAAAAAATAATAATAAGATTTCTGTATATTTAAAATATTAAGAGTGGATCCCATAAACCCATAACTTTAATTTATTGTTGAATTTCAATTTAAAAATTTACCATCACTTCAAACAATTTACCATTTTTATATTTACTCAAATTATTATTTTATTTTACTAAATCTATTCCTTGTGGATCACCCCGGACTTACCGGGTTATTTTATTACTTCGACACTCTTATACTTGTGAGTAAAGAACAACTTTGTGAGTGTGTCAAATTTTTGGCGCCGTTGTAGCCGAATAAAATTTAGTAAGTAGATTAATAATTAAACATTGTTGTATTTTTTTTTACCTTTGTGTTATTTTATGTGTTAAATTTTTTATATATATACATATATATATTTTTTATTTTGTGTGAAAAAATCTTGCTCAACTATAGTCTCGGAAATCTGATTTTAAAAGACCATGTTTACCAATTTATAAGAAAATTGGATGGGAAGCATATCCTCGACCCATAGAGGGCGTTCAAGCAATACATATTTTATTGCTCGAGTTAGAGAGGCTTCGAAAGCAACCTTATTCACACACATTTTTTATTTTTTACTCGAACAATTACTGCTTGCTGAGGTAAGGTGTTCGATTTCAAATTTTTTAACTAACTCAAGCTCTACCGTTTTACGCGAACAATCAGTGCTTGCTGAGGCAAGATGTCCAGTTACTAAGTAAAAACTTGGTTAGTTTTTTTAAAATAAAAACATAAATTCCACTGCCTTTAGGTGTTACCTCCAACAAACTAGTGAACTGAATATTATAAAACTTTCTCTTATAACTCACGATCATATGTTACCGTGTATATTGATAATACCTGTTAAATGAGTATATGAAGATCACATTTAATCAATATTATGGAGATTCATAATTTTTTAAATGATTCAAAAAGAAATGAACAAAAATAACTCGTTTTGAAATAACATAAAAACAAAATAATTTTTTTTTTAATTTTTGTATACACAAAACAAAATATTTTTTTTAAGAAAATAACACAAATGAAAATAAAAGCATTCTAGTCAACTATTTCTCCCCTAACCAAATTGAGACCTTGAATACGAAGAATTAGAGTTTAAAAGACATCACCTGATCAGTGTGAAATTGACAATTGAATCTACAACACTGCTAGTAAAAAGAAAGGTTATAGCTTAAAATAATAAAAGAAAATCAAAACAATAAATTGAAATATAGTTGTGATTGTGGCTCACATCTTCCTATGGTTTTACATCCAATAACGGCTTGAACACCCTCTATGGGTCGAGGTTATGCTCCCCATCCATTTTTCTTAAAATTGGCAAATAGATTCTTTTAAAGTTAACTTCTCAAGACTGTATTGTTGTCTTTCTTTTTTTAAATTATGTATGTAAATTGCGAATCAGTCTATCAAATCCACTAGGATGCGTCTCAAAAGTCAATAATATATTATCTGATGGCTCGTTACTCAAACTATCTATAGTGAATTGATTTTTTCTTCGCGATTATTAGACATCATTTTTAAAGAATGATAACAAGAGTTGCACGTCCAACGTGCACATTTATAATAAACACTTAGTTGTTTAGCTCTTCGTTTCTTAGTATATGTGCTTTTCTCCAAACCAAGTATATAAGAGATGAATGAATCAAGAAATTTAAAGACTCATGTGTTAACCACTTCTTTCATCTAAAGATTTAACCTTTTTTGGGTGATTGACGTGTCCTAACATTATCTTGTAAACGTATTTACATATCTAACAATATAATATGCATAATGACATTACCATTAGTAAATGTTGAAATGAAAATATAGTTATTTTATTAATAAAATATAATGTACAATATATTATTCAGATTGGCGCTTCAAGCACCAACTCCAGCAAACTCCCACTTGTTTAGTGTCAATCCGGATGGTACCGTAGTCCCATATCCTCCACATGTTTATTGAATAACTTAAGAGGTAAGGCCTTAGTAAGCAGGTCTGCTATGTATATTGTCCTTGAATTTTTAAGACCACTATGTCTTTTCATTGAATAATATCTTTAATCACGCGATATTTCATTTCAACATGTTTAGACCTGAATTGCACTTTCGTCTCTTTAGCCTGTGCAATGTCTCCACTATTATCACATTATAGTGTGATCGAATCCGCAATACTAGACACAATACCAAATTTTGTGATAAAATTTCTAATCCAAACAGCTTATTAAGCAGCTTCTGAAGCCGCTATAAATTCCGCCCCAGTGGTGGAATCGGCTGCTGAGTCTTACTTTGAACATCACCAACTAACCGCGCCGCCATTAAGGGTAGATATATATCCGGATATAGAATTTCTATCATCTGAATCTCCCTGGAAGTCGGAGTCCGTATAACCGTTAACTTGTAGCTCATCTTCTCCATATATGATAAACTTATCCTTAGTACCCTTAATATATTTCAGGATATGTTTCACGATTGTCCAATGATCATTACCCGGATCAGATTGATATTAGCTAGTCACACTGACTTCGAAACTAATGTCGGGGTCTTGTACGTAGCATATTATACATAATTGATAAGTGCGATTTATACCCTCTTATTCATGCATTCGTAGCTTATTATTTTGTTAGATTCTGAGCCATTTAATGTATTTTGTAGTTTCTTTTATGTTATTTGGTAGGAAATATTGGAATATGGATCTTGGAGAAAATGGACTTGTTTGGGGACCTTAAGGATGCATCAGAAGCACGCAGGAAAGAGAATACGTGAAAAATCACTTTCTAAAAATTTTGGCATGGCATCGCGAAGCCCATCGTAGCGTCGCGATGCCCATACAACATCTCCATACATATTTCTTGAGAGAGAGGCGCCGCAACACCATTTCTGACGTCGCGACGCTGCGATAAAGTTCCAGAAATATCAGAAATCATTATTCTACAAGCATAAGGACTCCAAGACTTTCTATAAATACATAAGCTCATCCAAAACCCTTAGAGGGAAAGAAACACAATCCAAGAGTTCAAAATAATATTTTAGAGAGATCCAATGATGAGGATTGAAGAGCGACAAGAGAAGACGAAGACGGTCACGTCCGAATACGAAGGGATTCAATTCAGATTTAATCTTTTAATTTCTTTCTTTAAACTCTAATGATTTCTATTATGTTCTTGACCATACTTTCATTAATTTTGTATTTAGTCATGAACTAGCCCTATTATTTTAGAGAATGATGTAGTCTATGCTTGAACCTATGTGTTGTTTGCCAACTTGACTTTTACAAAGTTTTAATTCAGTTTATTTATATTCTATTATGTTTAATGCTTCTAGTTTGTTGGCCATAG
Organism: Zanthoxylum bungeanum; assembly: GCA_019454045.1. NCBI lineage: Eukaryota > Viridiplantae > Streptophyta > Magnoliopsida > Sapindales > Rutaceae > Zanthoxylum > Zanthoxylum bungeanum. The sequence continues at coordinate 103,073 of SKCR01027705.1, forward strand.
ATTAAAATAATGTATGTTTAAAATCTATCGCTCGGGAGATGGGATTTTGAATAGGATCTAGAGAATATAACCCATGAGATTTGTAGAGTTTGGGAGACTCTATAATCCCTTTGAAGTCATTAACAAGAATCACAAAACATAATAAATTGTTAATTACTAGATTTTTATAGGGATATCGAAGTCTGTAATTAGAAATATATTCACTCGGCACTCGGGAGAGGGAGTTAGAATAACTTAGGATTCTTGGCTTATAAACTCAGAATCTAAATACTGGTTGATTGGCATGACAAATACATAGAGGATAGTTAGGTGAAATCAAACTCTAGATTCTCTCTTATCTTGGTTTATTCTAATTAAACATTTTAATTTCTTATTCGTTTAGTTTTTATTTTTAATTTAGTTTATTTTAAATTACTTTCAAAATAAATTTAAGTTTATCTATTATAGTACTTAGTGATAATTTGATTACAATCCCTATGGGTTCGACACTTTATATTCACTTTTTACTAAAACTTGACACAATATACTTACGGTACGATAATTTCACAATAAGTTTTTGGCGCCGTTGCCGGGGATTGTTAATATTATTCACATTAATACTATTACCAAGTAACCTTAGCTTTAATTTAGATTTAGATTTTTATTTTTATTTTTATTTTTATTTTTATTTTTATTTTTATTTTTATATCTTTTGTGCTTTAGTGGATGCAAAGATCTACAAGTCTCAACTCGCTCTTATTTGATCCTGAAATAGAAAGAGCAATGATGAGACTAAAGAAAGAAAAGAAACTTGAAAAAGAATCAATGGCGGATGAAAATATAGAGAACAACCCATGTTAGGTGGCAATATAGGATCACTTTAAGCCAGTTAATGATGACAATTATTCTAGTATTGCTCAACAACAGATCAATGTCAACAACTTTGAGCTGAAACCTGCATTGATCAACATGGTGCAACAGAATGTTCTTGGAGATGGCAAATACCATAAAGATGAATGGCGTGACCAAAGAGACCATTAGGCTACGTTTGTTCCCATTTTCTTTAAGGGACAAAGCGATGGGTTGGCTGCAATGTATACCAATGGGAAGCATCACGACATGGGAGGACATGGCCATAAAATTTCTTACAAGGTTCTTTCCACCAACTAAATCAGTCCAATTGAGAACAGAAATTAGCATATTTAAGCAGTTGGAGACCGAGAACCTATATGAGACGTGTGAGCACTTTAAAGATCTACTCAGGAGGTGCCCACAATATAATTTCGAAGACTGGGTTTAGATTCAGTGATTTTATAATGGTTTGAATGGTCCGAATATGACTACGGCCGATGAGGCTACTGGCAGAACCCTGTTCAAGAAATCTGCGGAAGATGCTGATGCTCTATTGGAGAAGATTACCATTAATAATTTCCAATGGCCAAATGAATGCTATACTATGACTAAGATGGCTGGTATATATGAGGTAGATCCTATTATTACACTTACAGTTCAAGTGTCATCTCTTATGACTCATCTAGCAACATTGACAAAAAAATGGCCAACAATCTATTGAAGCTACTGCTACTAATAGAATGATCTTACCAGATGGAGGGGCAAGTTTTGAGGAAGTCCGGTATGTGAATAAACAGAATTTCAACAACTATAGAGGCAATTATGTCCTAACTATTATCATCCGAACTTGTCATATGCTAACAAAGAGAATGTCTTGCAAGGCTTCAATAATCAAAGAGCTGAGCATAAACCTTCCTTAGAAGACCTCATGAGCACATTTGTTGCTAAAAATTCAGAGAGGTTTGAGAAGAATGAGTCGAGGCTGAATAATATTGAAGCGCACATGGGCAATATATGGGCATCAATGAAGTCCTTAGAAGTGCAGATTGGGCATATTACTTCTTCCATGGCTAATCAATAAAAGTGGGTGTTTCCTAGTAATACTAAGGTAAACCAAGGATCAATGTCAAGCTATTACCCTCAGAAGTGTGAAAGAGATTAGAGATGCCCCTAAAGTCCAATGTAGTCAAGATAAAGAGGTGACAATTCAAGAGGAAGCAACAACGGAAGAAGAAAACATTGTAGTAGCTCCTCCTTATAAGCCACCTCCAATCCCGAAGACACTGTTGCTATACCCTTAGCGCTTTCAAAAGAAGAAATTGGATGATCAGTTCGTTAAGTTCCTAGACATCTTCAAAAAGATCCATATCAATATCCCATTCGCAGACGCTTTGGAACAAATGCCTAATTATGTGAAGTTTATGAAGAAGATGATGTCCAAAAAGAGAAAACTAACTGATTTTGAAACTGGAGAACAATGTAGTGCTATCATACAGAAGAAGCTTCCTCCAAAGCTGAAGGATCATGACAACTTTACCATACCGTTCACTATTAAGAATCAATATTTTGGTAAAGTGTTATGTGATTTAGGTGCAATTATAAATCTCATGCCCTTATCCATCTATAAATAATTGGACATAATAGAGGTGAAGCCAATCACAGTTACATTACAGTTAGCAGATAGATCTCTCACCTACACATGAGGAATAATAGATGATGTCTTGGTTAATATAGATAAGTTGTACTTCCCTGCTGACTTATTTGTTCTTGATATGGAAGAGTATCATGACATTCCAATCATCATTGGAAGACCTTTCTTGGTAAAAGGCAAAGTGATCATTGATGTGTAGAAAGGTGAACTGAAAATGAGAGTTCAAGATGAAGAAATCACCTTTAGTATTTTCAGAGCAATGCCGAGTCCTCAAGGTGATGAAAAATGTCACAGGTTAGACATTGTTGAGAAGAAAGTTGCAAGGGATAATGACCATGTGTTAGGCTCGTCTCCATGTATTCAAGCCGACATGCAAGGTAAGCCAACAGTTAAGCAACCAAAGATCATAGTGAAGCCATACACAGAAGATCATTCGCAGCCAGAACTGAAATCACTCCCAAAATACTACAAGAAGAGCAAAAAAAGAGAGTCAATGCTCGCCTAAAGATTATCCCTGGAAAGCTTAAGAATAGGCCAAGCCAACTTTACCATCTGTGTAGTCTAGAAATTCAAAATAGTGGAAAACCTATAGATATTGGCCCAATGGTGGAGCCTATAGCTGAACAATTGGTAGACCCTGGAGGACCTTCAGTAGTTACTTTGCTACAGCCAGCCAAACATTATCTTTCTTGTCATAACAGCCGCTGGATATAAAAGAAGAAGCCACAATGACCATTTGGGTGGTTACGTCTGGCTGGAGATTTTAAACTTAGCGCTAGCGGGGAGGCAACCCTTGCATTTACATTTAATTATTTTTATTATTTTTACTTTAATTTTATTTTATTGTGTGCTATTTGATTATTTGTTAGTTTGCATGTGTATTTATGCAGGTAATAGCGCAACCCACACAGTCCGCGCAACCAAATTCTGACCAGCAAGAGCCTGATCAACTCCATGCACAGTAATGTTGTTCCTCACTCTTGTTTCTTTATGTTTATTTTACATTGAGGACAATGCAAGTTTTAAGTTTGAGGGTGTGTGCATGTAGTGATATTACATGTTATTTTCATTTTATTTTTTAAAAATTATTTTAAAAAACTTTGTTTTTAGTCCTAGATAGTGAAGCATAAGTCTAATGATGAATATTGTTTGCTTTATAATGAAATCTTAAAAATGATAAGTTCTCAATTTACTTTTATCTGATACCCTGAGTAAGTGATCTATGTTAGACTCGTAAGCACTTAACAATAGGTTTTCAGTAGTAAGAACTTAGGTAGTTGACAAAGTGACTACTTGAAGAAATTACTTGCCGATGAATGACCGTTTGCTTAGATGTCTATCTCAATTTGCTAGTGTTATGATGTATGGTATGGTTAAAAATAAAAGAAAAAAAGAAAGAAGAAAAGAAGAAATTTAAAAATTATTTTTGAAAAAAAATGAAGAAGGAAAGAAGAAGGAAAAAAAGTTAAAACACCTATAACCGATAAGCGTGAAGCTACCCATGGGTGAGTGTTAGAACCACTATGAGGAGAAATGCTACCTTAAAAGGTAGGTGTGTTGTAATAATTGAAAAAGAAACAAAGAAAGAAAAATTATATCATACTGAACAAAGAAAGGAAAATACATTGCATTATTTGAGACATCTAGGTTGATTTGACCCATCAGATCCTGATTTTTGAGACAAAATCATTGAGTTGGCTTACTTAGGAGTCGAGCTGTGAATGAACCTTTACACACACACATAGACCGTGAGTCTGGCTTAGATGATTTATTCAAGAACTTGATTTGAGTTGCATTGAGTACTTTGAAAATTCTATGATTTCATTGATAGACATTCTTTGAGGACAATATTATATGTAACTATCGAGACTATTTTATTTTGCTTCCTTTTATATTTTTGCATGATTGCAAGTGTGTGAATGACATTTGTGGGTGTCGTCATTGTAAGTCCTCACGAGACTATAAGTTGTCCACTAGGGCCATCTAGGGGTTTAAAGGCTTGTTACATATGCTAAATGAAATCGTGATCCCTACGAAAGTGGCTTAGTTAATTTTGTTTGTTTATATTCATTTAGTTTTTATTTAGTCTTTTTCTCGGGACTAGTAAAATCTTAAGTTTGGGGTGTTTGATAAGTGCAGTTTATACCCTCTTATTCATTTCTTAGCTTATTATTTTGTTAGATTCCATGCCATTTAATGTATTTTTTTTCTTTTATTTTTTATTGGTAGGAAGCATTGAAACATGGATCTTGGAGCAAATAGACTTGTTTTGGGACCTTAAGGACGCATCGGAAGCGCGCGGGAAAGAGAATACGTGAAAAATCACTTTCTGAAAATTTGGTTTGGCGACACGACGCCCAGACAACATGTCCATACATATTTCTTGAGAGCGAGGCGCTGCGATGCCACTTTTGGCGTCGCGAAACTGTGACAAAGTTCCAGAAACATCAGAAATTACTATTCTACAAGCATAAGAACTCCAAGATTTCCCTATAAATAAATAAGCTCGTCCAAAACCCTAAGGAGGAAAAAAAATACACAATCCAAGAGTTATAAACATATATTTTAGAGAGATCCAAGGAGAAGGATTGAAGAGTGACAAGAGGAGACAAAGACGGTGACGTTCAAAGATGAAGAGATTCGATTCAGTTTTAATCTTCTAGTTTCTTTCTTTAAACTCTAATGATTTCCATTATGTTATTGACCATGCTTTCATTATTTTTATATTTAGTCATGAACTAACTCTATTATTTTAGAGAATGATGTAGCCTATTCTTGAACCTATGTTTTTTTTTTCTAATTTGATTTTTATAAAATTTTAATTCAGTTTATTTATATTCTTTTGTGTTTAATGCTTCTAGTTTGTTGGCCACAAATTAAGATGATGCATGTTTAGAATCTATCGCTCGGGAGAAAGGATTTTGAATATGATCTAGAGAATATAATCTAGGAGATTTGTAGAGTTCGGTAGAATCTATAATCCCTTTGAAGTCATTAACAAAGAATCACAGAGCATAATGAATTGTTAATTACTAGATTTTTATAGAGATATCGAAGTCTGTAATTAAAAATATATTCACTCGACACTTGGGATAGAGAGTTATATTAACTTAGGATTCTTGACTTATAAACTCAGAAACTAAATAATGGTTGATTGGCATAACAAATACATAGAAGATAGTTAGGTGAAATCAGACTCTAGAATCTCTCTTATCTTGATTTCTCCTAATTAAACATTTTAATATCTTGTTCCTTTAGTTTTTATTTTTAATTTAATTTAGTTTATTTTAAATTACTTTCTAAATAAATTTAAGTTTATCTATTATAATACTTAGTGAGAATTTGATTATAATTCATGTGGGTTCGACACTCTATATTCAGTTTTTACTAAAACTTGACATCATATACTTGCGGTACAATAATCTCACAATAAAATGCTTCCAGTACAAGAAGCATATGGCAAGTTAGACATTATAACTCTCTCTTCCTCAGTCTACGGTGTAATTTTCTTCGAAGGATGTATGCCTATCGAAAAGGTATATTTTTGGCCTTGTAGGTGGTAAAACTATTGGTGCTTGGAGCGCCAATCCGAATAATATATTATATATTATATTTATTATTTATTAATAAAATAACTATATTTTCATTTCAACCTTTACTAATGATAATGACATTATGCATATTAGATTGATAGATATGTAAATATATTGAGAATGACATTGACATTTGAATAGTCTTGTTGTAATATTGGACACTAGGTGGTCCGACATTGGGGCAATATTATTATTATAAACTATTCTTAAAGTAAATATTCCTAGTCGTTGGTTTTGAAAATACGATCGAATTCCTATAATCTAGAAGACTAGCACATGTCGTATATTGGAATTGGAGTTCCAACGGTTTAATCGAAGTACCATGAGCAAGGGAAGCTCGTATATACATGTGGATATTCGTTGGAGCTAATACTGAATGATTAATAAATGATTCATAATAGTTGAAAGTACATACCACCGTCAATAGGAATCTCCTCGAGTTGAGTAACATATGTGATCATTTGACTATATGATAACATTGATTTTGTGTGTGATCCTCCATACTCAGATGTCATGTATGTTAGAGACCTTTCATGGTATGTTAGAGACCTTTCATGGTCTGATCGCTAGATGTTCGTTGGGTGTGGAGTGATGCACTTATTAACCAAATGCGTATCAATATAGAATTAGTCGGCATGTATGTGTATAATAAGAGGTTTAGGTATCCATGTAAGTAAGTCACGATTCTTAAGACTTTGTCCAAATCCGATCACCTAGGACAGATCACATATATCATAAATGATTTTTGAATAGTTGTAAAGAATCGTGGATATGAGATGTGCGACTCGAAAATTTGATGGTGAAATCTCTGTTTCCTAAGCACAACTCAGATAGCCTACGACGGAGTGATTGTTAAATATATGTAATGACCTCGACTTGTATAGTTTAGAAAGTTCATTAGTGTTCTTCGCGAATTCAGAGGTGGCCGAATTGAATATATATAATGCTAGACTTATATGAAGAATGTGTCTGAACTTAGAGAGTCCCATAATATGGAATGTACTCATTGAGAACTTGGGTAGCCGATAATAGTTGATAAGTATTGTTTGATAACATTAATTATTTACTTTGACCCAATTGGATTAATCCAAAATTATACAAGGGCTTTGTTGTAAATTCATAAATATCTCAAAAATTGGAGGATATTTTGATAATTATAAATATATAATTATAGGTATATTTGTCTTGATTTAATTGGATTAAATCAAAGTGGTAGACAATGAACTAATCCAATAATTATATTTTGTCTTGATTTAATTGGATTAAATCAAAATTGTAGACAAAGGTGATTAGTTACACCTAATTATACATATCTAGACAAATTGTATTAAGCCCACATAAAAGTTGATTAGAACTTTTATTAATTAAAAATTGCCTAACTTTGGCTATAATTAGCAAGCTTGGGCAAAGTTTTAATCAAGCTTAAGAAAGCTAAAACAAACAAGAGTTATACAAATAAGCCTAAGTAAGAGAAGTGTTTAGAGAAATTTTGGAAGTTCTCTACAATATTTCAAGAAGGAGAAATCAAGATGGGATCTTGGAGTGAAACCTGCTAGCATTAAAACATGATTGGATCATGGAGTGAAGCTTGCTAACATTAGAGGTTCTCCACAACATTTCAACAAAGGAGAGGAAGATCATATTTTTGTATCAAGCTTACTAGGTAAGTTTGATATTCTCCAAAATTATGTTTTTCATTAGTGAGTTATCATTAGTGAGACATATAGTGATGAATTATGTATTGGATACATAATAACATAGCTTGATATTGTAATTAGAGTAATTAATTGTGTAATGAAGCTTTAGAAGTATAAACATAATATGCTTGGAATTGGGTAAAAAAAATATTCATGTTGGACATAGAACATAAAATAAGAGTTTGAAACTCTAGATGAAATCTTAGAGCTATGGCTACCATTCCAGAATCACTTGAACACATTTGAGTGACCTAGAATTGTTAATGAATCACTATATTGTAATATTCTATTTGGTTTATGTTTTGATTTAAATAAATACATAAATATATTTAGAATACATGTAAGTTTGTTAAATAACATGTGTTGTGGTTGATTTTGATGTTAAAATTGGTTTTAAGTATTTTAAGCTGTATTGAAATGATATGAGAAAATTGGAAGTGTTTAGAATTGATTTGAAGGTTAAAATGCTCTCTTCCAATATTTTACACACGGCAACATCGTGACACTGATCTTCTAGCATCGTGACACTGGCCTTCTAGCGCTGCGACGCTGAGCATCAAACCTGCCAGCGTCATGACTCTCACCCTTCCATGTCGTGATGCCGGGATATTGAGCTCTCGCAGATTGGGAGTCGCGACACCCAACATTTCATGTTGCGTCTCCAAGAGCTGATGAACACTAAAACTTCATTTTCTGCGTTCCAGAGTTTCCGGACCTTGATTTGGTCCCCATTTTTTCCTATAAACTCGTATTAGAATTTATTTTTCAATAAAATATTTTAAAATATTTTAAAATATACCGATCCCTAATATCCTTGGGTTAGACATACTTCTGCTGCACTTGACACCGATAAGACCCTAGAGGTTCCACAATCGCCCCAACAGAATGGTATCGGCGCATGTCTTAATCATACAACACATGTTATATGTTTGACATGTTTTTGAATCAATGCCACTATAATTTTAATTTAATTATGCATAAGTCATATTGAGTATGTATTGCACTTTTTAAATTAAAATTTTTATTTTGACCCAATCTAATTAATAACTTGATTTTCATAAATATCCCATGATTAGGTGATTACTTTATTTAAATAATAGTATTAATAATGTTGGAGCATTATTGGATGGTCCATCTTGTCAATACGGAGATGAATGAGTTCTTACTACTTATGCCCAATACCGTAATTATTGTGAGGGTATAAGTGCTCGAAACTTAGGTCACTCCGGTAAAATATTAGATGTAGCGCGATAAGTTAATGTAGTAACCAAATACCGTTATTATTATGAGGGCGTACTTATGAAGCTTATTAGTGCACTTGACAATAATACATCTGGAACACGTCTTAATCTAATACTATCGTTATTGTCAAGATAAGAAACGATTCAGGACCAAACCTAGGAGTTACATTGATGTGATAGACCTTTGAGGTATACCTAATGAGTTTATGAAGGCCAAGACCGTCATTATTATGAAGCTGTAATAAATGTCATGAGATCCATTTCCTGCTATGAAATTTTGATAGTCAAATTTCTAATTTTCTATTAAGGGAGATTATAAAATTACGTAAAGTAGTGGGATGACACTAATATATTTAAAATTCTATAATCGTATTAGTATTTTATATTGAAATGAAAAATATTTTGCTAGTGTTTAAGTGTTGTCTTGTAGATGGCTGCCGCAAATCTATTAGCACGACTTTTGGATTCTAATAAACTAAAAGAAGCCGGAGATTACTTAGAGTATGAAATAAACATCCGTCTTATCTTGGAGTCAGAAAGATTGAGGTATCTTACGCTCAATCCAATTTTTGTCAAAATTGATTTGCTTAGACAGTACATAGATGTACCAAATGCTTGGAGCATTATAAGAACACTCAAGGAGTTATTCGAAGTAAATCAAGTAATTGAGAAATATCGGAGGTCTAAGGAATTTTCTACTCTATGCTAAATGATAAAGAATCAGTTAACATTTATGTTTTGAACATAATTGACCAGATCTGATATTTGGACCGACAATACATTATATTAGATGAAAGGCTATGCTAAAATCAGATTTTGTCTTCTTTACCCGGTACATATGATAGTTTTGTGATGTATTCAATGCAAGCCATATACGATTTGATGAAAGGTAATCTCACTTTGTACCTCTATGGTGGAGCAAGCTCTTCAAAGATTTCCAGGAAGTCTAAGAATATTAAAATGGGAAAAAAAGAAGAAAGACTCCAAGAAATAAAATACAAGACCGCGTGTAGCTCGTGATGCATGACTACACTGTAAGAAGTCTGGACACTGGAAATGTGACTGTCCAGAGCTAAAAGGAAAGGCAAGACTCTCAGGTACACTTTTAATTTTTCATATTATTGACATCTCATTAGCCTTAGATGTAAATAGTGGATGAATGTTAGACACCGACAGTCCCACTCATATTTGCAACTCCATACACGTCATGAGGGTTAAAAGAAGGCTGAACGAAGGGGAGATCCAACTTAGAGTTCAGAAAAACGAGATATTGGATGTCAAGTCCATATGAATATTTGTTCTAGATCTCTCTAAGGGTTGTAAAGTAATTTTACAAGACTGTTATTATGCATCCTCTCTTATCAAATAAATAATATCATTATCGATATTAGATAAATCGAGATATAAAATAAACATTAAAGATTATACTTTGTGTTTATCTGATAAATAAAAATATTTTTTATGTGAATACTCTTTTTAAACGGTCATTATATTTTGGAAACATATCGAGATGTCTTTAATGTAGAGAAAAATACAAATAAAAGATTTGAATTAAATAATACTGAATTATGACATATGAGATTGGGTCATATAGGTGTTAGACATTTATCAAAATTGATTAAGGATGATTTGATTGAAGATATTAACTTAGATCCTTATCCAATTTGTGAGTAATGTATCTAAGGAAAAATGACAAAGGCCATATTTCTTGGTGTTAGACACTGTGCCACAGATTTATTGGAGCTAATACACAGTGATGTGTGTGGCCTATTAAATCATGCCGCTAATGATAGTTCAACATACTTAATGATTTTTCATGAATGATAAATTTGTAAGAAATGTCTTTCTTTATGCGCAGCGGAAATGCTATTGGCTCTGTGATCAACCTTGAAAATTTTATTGCTTTCTCATTTTCTTGAAACTGAATTCCACCAACTCTTGGTGAATGGATTTGCTCTTTGATGTAGATGTGTTTCTTGTGAGATCTGATGCTTGGATTAACCACCCGATCTTTCAAACTATAACTCAAATCCAATAAACCGAAGTGTGGGCTTCACTCATAAAGATTAATCTCTAAACTATTTAGAGAAGTAGGTTGTCACACTATCTTTTGGTTTTTAGAAAGATTGAATGAAGAAGATGAAGATTTAACTCACTCTAGTTTTTTCTCTATTCTCAACACTTGAGAAAATTTTATTTTCTCTTAACACTTAAGAAAAATTCTGGATTTTCTTTTCTCTCTAACTTTCTCACAACACTTGTATGTATGATATGTGTTTTCTCTTACTGAACATTTGAGTGGAAATGATAGGGATTATATTCTTTTCCAAAAGTCAACTAATCTTATCACAAATCCTCACATGCCATTCTATTGTAATGACAAACACAATTAATTGAATGCTAAGTAAAAACATGTGAAGTGGACAAAATTAGGCAATTAAGTCATACCTAATCTTATACAAAATGTTTGGACATTATGGAAAACTATAATGGTTTGTCTAGATAATACTTATACCATTATCAAAATAATGACATAATTATTATGTAATGATTATCTTATAATTATTACTTGATTATCTTATAATCTAGCATTATCAAAGTGATTTAATAATTATCTCGTAATTATAATTTGATTATCTCATAATCAAAGAATTCTAGAAAATATTATATTAAACTAATTTAATATAATTTTCATCTGTGACAAATTATATTATCAAATGCGTATCAAGATAGGAACAGTCAGCCCGTATGTGTACCATAAGGGGTTTAAGTGTCCAAGTGAGTAAGTCACGATTCTTAAGACTTTGGCCAAAATCGATCATTTAGGGTGGATCGCATATATCAAAAATGGTTTCTGATTAGTTGTAAAGAATCGTGGATATGTCGACATGAGATGTGCGCATCAAAAAATTGACAATGTAATCTATGTTTCCTAAGCATAACTCAGATAGTCTACGACAGAAGGATTGTTAAACATATGTGATGATTTCAACTTGTATAGTTTAAAAAGGTCATTCGTGTTCTTCGTGAATTCGAATGTGGCCGAATTGTGTACAAATAAGCTAGGTTATATGACGAACGTGTCTAAACTTAGAGAGTCCCACAATATCAAGTGTGCTCGTTATACACTTGGATTGCCGATTATATTTGATATTATAAACTGTAATAATTAAGTGTTATTATATAGTATTAATTATTTACATTGACCTAATTTGATCAATTGGATTAATCAAAAATTACACATGTGTTTTATTGTAAATTCATAAATATACCTACTATTGGAGGATATTTTGGTAATCACAAATATGTAATTATAGGTGTATTTGTCTTGATTTAATTGGATTAAATCAAAGTGGTAGACAAAAGTGATTAGTCACACCTAATTATACATATTTTGAAAAATTGGATTAATCCCACATAAAAGTTGATAAGCAATTTTATTAATTAAAAATTATCTAAGTTTTGCTATAAAAAGCAAACTTGAACAATGTTTTAAAAAAGCTTGAGAAAGTTAATACAAGAGTTAGAGAAATTAGCTTAAGTGAAAGTTTTTGTGAGATAAGCTTTGGAAGTTCTCTACAATATTTCATCAATGAGAAATCAAGATTAGATCTTGGAATCAAGCTTACTAGCATTAGAATCAAGATTGGATCTTGGAGAAAAGTTTGATAACTTTGAAAGTTCTCCACAATATTTCAACAAGGAGAAGAAGATTGAATTTTGAAATGAAGCTTGCTAGGTAAGTTTGATCTTCTCCAAAAGCTATGTTTTCATTACTGAGTTATCATTAGTGAAACATATATTTCTGAACTATGTATTGGATAAATAATGACATAGCTTGATGTTGAAATTAGGCTAATCAATTATGTACGGATACTTTGGAAGTATAAACACAATTTGCTTGTAATTGGGTTAAAAAGTTTATGTTGGACATATACATAAAATGAGAGTTTGGAACTCTAGATAATATCTTGGAGCTATAGCTACCATTCTAGAGTCATTTGACTACCTTTGGGTGACCTAAAATTATTCATGTGTCATTTCATTGTGGGATTCTATTTTGGATTGTATTTTGATTCAAAGAAATATGTGTGTGTATAATATTATATATTTGTTGTGTAACGTTTATTGTGGTTGTTTTTGAAATTAAAATTATTTTCGATGTTTTAAAAGGTGTTTATGGTTTTCATAAAATTAAAAAATAAATATGTGTTGTGCTGAAAACTCGAGAGGGCAGCGTTGTAGCACAGCAAGCTGCGTTGCAACCAAGATGAGGATTGGTTGTGATATTCACCAAATAAATGAGGATAAAGATGGTTATTTATTTTTATGTTGGAACTTAGAATTAATATTGATGACTATGTTTATTGATGACCAATTCATATTGTGTATTTATATTGAAATTTAGAACTAATGTTGATAATTATGCTTGTTGATGACCAATTTATAATGTGTATTTATGTTGAAATTTAGAACTAATGTTGATGAGTATGTTTATTTTGATGTTAGAATCTATGTTTATTATTTTAATGCTGATGATTATAGTTGTTTTGATATTAAAGTTGTGTAATTTTTATATTTTTTATAAATATTTTTTTATAATTTTAAATTAATTAATATTATTTATGATGTTAGTCGGTTCTTCCAAATTTTTTAGAACGTTTCAACCGATCGAACCAGAACTTTTTCCATCACTGATTCAGTTTTAAAAATATTCTTTTTCCATCATGTGTGTTTGATCAACTGTCATTGATCTTGAAGTCCCAAAATTTGAAACTTTGGCACGATATTTTGTAGGAAACTAATTTCCTTAGCGCAGTGGAAGTTGCTTGTGGTGGCACCGGCTTCGGTATGGATCTTTAAAATTTTCTTTGCCTTCTCCCTTTGTTGTAGTAGCCGAAATCAATCCTTTGGTGTCCAACGCTTGGATCAGTCACTCGATCTTCCGAATTGTGACTCGAAACCAACAAACCGAAGTGTGTGATTCACTCATAAAGATCAAATCTCTAAACTATTTAGAGTATTATGATGTCACAATGGTGTTTGACTTTTTGAAATTTCAAACACTCTCACAACACTTGTGAATGCTTGAACTCTCTCTATTTTCTCTCAATTTCTTTCTCACAACACTAGTGTAAATGAATGAAAAATGTTAACCTTAAAAAGTGAGAGAAATGGTAGAGATTATATTCTCTTACACAAGCCAACTAACCTTGTCATTAAGCATCTAATGCTTTCTTGCAATGGCCAACACAAAAATGTGAATACCATACCAAAGCATAAGAAATGATAAGATAAAGACAAAGACTTTGTCATTAAGCATCTAATGGTTTCTTTCAATGGCAAACACATAAATATGGAGGCCATACCAAAACATAAGAATGGATTAGCTAATGACAAAACTATTAGGTGTATACAAGTCACATAATAGACATAATAAATTGGAGAGCATTGCAAGCCATATGGCTTTGTCTCCAAGTATAGATGGATCGCAACTAAAGATAAACCACAAATAAAGTACCCTATTTGTTTGATCTCTATGGACTATTTAGATTACTAACTTCAGACTTAAATCCTCTTGTGCATCAAACATACACTAAGTCTGAAGGTAGAATAGTAATCAAGGTAAACAAGACAATTGGACAATATGTGATATAAATCAAATAACTTTGATAAAATGAATAATACATTTATTATTATTACAATAATCAATTCCATTTTACAATACATGAAGCTTTAGGACATAAATCCCAACATATTTATCATCCAAAAGTATTATTGTAGACTTGATATCTCGATGATAAATATGTATGGAAGTAACCGAATGAAGATATGATACAACACCTAAAACATGTACAGTAATGTGCAGTCGTATCTCCATGTGATTGAATATTCCTTATTTTTAAAACTAAGTAAAACCTCCTTGCATATTTAAAATCTTAAATTTTAGTATAAGAAATCCAAAATCTTGATTAGAATTCGAAATCTATAATCATTCGATTTAAAATTTGTGACGATTTTTTATTCCGATTAAAAAAATAATCGAGATCCAATGCGAAAAGGTCATCTCAAATCACAATAAGGATGACATAGGAATGGACCGATCCATGACGGGGTGTATTGGTTTCCATCCTACCTCATATAAAACAACTAAAATATTTATAGTAAAATCTTATATAGGGGTTTTTGTAATATCCCGAATTTTTTCAGAATGTTCTGGAAGATTTCTAAATTAAAGTTAAAGATTTGGAATGTGATGGTTTTCGATAATAGGAGTATACGTGTTGGGAAATAGTTCGGATTATTTTAAAGTGAAGGTTCGTCGCGTCGGAAAACACGTGGTTTTAAGAACTAGTAACGTGATTTCTGATTTTATCGTTATAGGCATAAGGTTTGTTGTTTCGGCTATAAAACTTTCAAAAAACCTCCGATTGAGTTGCTTTTTAAAACATCAGACTCGTTTTTCCGAGATAAAAAACTTTCATGTTGAACACTTTTCAAAATTTATATCCGAAGGGCTTCAAAAATATAAATTTTTGAGGAAGCCCCTTGACACAAACCTAATTGAAACTTTCATGGGTTATAATTTAATTTTCAGAAACTCTTTTATAAATACCCCATAATTCCTGCATATTGTGAAAATGGAAAAATAATTACAAACTCCCTACACGACCCTTCACGCTCTCAAACATGTTTGGCCTCACATGGTTGCGTCGGCGGCCTGACGGCCACCTTCGGCCGGCGCGACCAGCCAGAGTGGTGCGTCGGCCACCCCTTCGCATTGTGTTAACCGATGGCAGCCCCCATGACCCCAGAAACGGCGACAAAAGAGAGAAAAATACACTGGCTTGGGTTTCACGATCCTGGCTCGTTGCTTCGTTTCATGGCCCGAGCCACCTGCCAAATGGAAGCTCTCAGAGAGTACTACAAGATGACATTGGCAATTTTTCTTATCTGTACTCTGTTGCACGTGAAATGAGGGAGGAAGATTCAGATGAATAATGTCCCACAGTGACCAGTAGCTCAGATCGAAATTCTATCGATTCCAGCACTTCCGTGGGATCGTTTGGACTCCGTATATGCCCTCGAAATCTCGGTAAGGCCTCTCGATATAAATCCGCAAATTTCAAGTTTATAGTTAAATGTTCGGATGTATCCATTAGATTGGTAGAGTAGAGTATTGATATAAATCGAATTATTTGAGTATTAGTATATTGAATATGAGTATTCGGTAGAATCTGAGTGAAACAGAACGAGTTTGATCGATCCAATGGAATATGTTAGTTTCCGTAAAAGTGAGTTTTTGGATATAATGATGTGTTTTGATTTTAATGTTAATTATGAGTTATTAATGACATTATGAAAATGTTTAGTTGAATCTGGGAAGGTTCGGAGGGTTCAGTACCCTTCCGTAGCGTCTGCGTCAATTTTTCGAATGATTTTCTAAAATCGCGTTAAACCGGGGATTTAAGTGAATTAATGGTTTGTAATGATATTTTAAGCGTAATGGAATTGAAAGTATTGAAATCTAACTTGATTCGATTATCCCGGAAAGATCCGAAACTTTGTCAAAGCTAAGTCGAGAATTTCATAAGTTGCAATTCTAACGATGTTTCGCCATTTATTTTGGCAGACTTAACTAGAATCTGGATTGCTCGTGAAGCCAAGTAAGTTACCCATGCAATGAATACTTGAAAGTTGATTTATGTTTATATATATATATATATATATATATATATATATAAATATAAATGATTGAAGTGTTTAGGTTAAGACCAAAATAGATAAGAGATGGTATTGAGAAAGAAGTTTGTGACTGTGTATAGTTAAGTTATCGACCACCACAAGTATGGATTTTTGGCTATTGCTATGTGTTAACAGACGAAAATCTCCACCATAGAACGAAATCGCCCTGGGACTAAAGAAAGAGCAAAGGGAAGAAGGGCGATAGACCGAAGGGCGACAAAGAGCGTGGGGTGATCGGACCAGCATTTAGGACGAAAACCCATGATGTGGTTACGTTTAGGACGAAAACCCATGATACGGTTACTTCCACGATCATGGTAGTTGGACAATTTTCCTCCACAACCAAGCAGTTGAGACGCGCAGCTCAGTGGTTACAGGCACGATCCAGCAACTGCAGGGAGATACTGGAACCGCTTAAAACGATTGACAAACTTCACTATAAAAGCTTATCTATGCCAAGAGAGAAACCCCGATAAAATGAAGACTCAAATGAGTATATTTTTATTTTTCATTTCTTAGATTGTAATCTTAGGACAGTAACTTGTGTGCTTGCGCCCCTTGGAGGCTTATTCACTTAATCAAACACCCCTTGTTGGGACTTTGTCTCAGGAGGTTTGAAACTTACACGCTCTTCTTTCTTCACGCAATAAAAATTGCGCAAACAGTTTTTGGCGACCACAGTAGGAGACTTGGTGTAAAAAGTGGAGATGCCTCCGAAAAGAAACGCTCAAACTGGCTTAATTGCGGAGGAATGAGGACTGGAGCAAACCAACCAGCCCAACATTCCAGCCATAGTGGGTCAATTCGAGGGTCTGGCAGATGGTAGTCGGTACGAATCTATGAGAGAGCTCAGCCCCAATACAGTGCGCGCGTTGTTCGGTGAATTCACACCAGATGTTGTCGAACAGGTTAGGCTTCAAAATGCGCATGTCATAGATAAATTCGTATCAACTACCAATTCGCATTATGAAAACATGGCTAAACATCTAAGCTCGATGAATGAATTAATGGCCAAGTGTGTAAATGGCGGGATGGCGCTGCCGTGGGCTACACTCTTCCCTGCGGTAAGCAGTTATGAGGCTGGTCCTAGTAATGTTCCTCCACAAGGGACCAACATCCCTATGGTTCTCAGGGAAGGACTAAGTCCTGGAGGCAATGGCCCACATTTAGGGCTAAATATACACCAAGGGTCAAATATGGCACAAAATGAAGTGGTGTTGCCTCAGGGTGTCCAGGTTTCTCATGGGCAGAATCATGATTATGTCCCACTTTTGAGAGGACCGCAGCCACCGCCCATAGTTGTGCCATTTAATGGCAATGATATGCTAAGGGAGCAAATGACCGAGATCCTTCAAAACCAATTTGGTATAGGCATACAGCCAATTCGGCCAAAATATTTGAAGAAGCCGTATCCTGATTGGGTCGATGTGGCCTATCCATGGCCTAGAAACTACAAGGTACCATATTTTTCCCTCTTTACGGGGTCTGGGGAAGTCTCTACCATGGAACACATAAGGCGATTTACCCTTCAATGTGGGGAAGTCAATGATTTCCATAAACTGAAGTTATTTCACGGCTCACTGCTAGGGGTAGCTTTCTCCTGGTATGTCAGTCTGCCGGCCAATTCGGTAGAAAGTTGGCAGCAAATTGAGCAACTGTTTCATGCGCAATTTTACAAGGCTGAATCTCAAGTGGCCTTAGCCGATTTGGCAAACCTAAGACAATTGCTAGGAGAGTGGGCCGAGACATTTTTACAACGGTTTAAGGTAGCCCGAGGCCGATGTTACGTGCCTTTGCCCGAAAAAGAATTTATGAGGATCGCTCAAGGTTACTTAAATCTCGATCTGAAAAAGAAGTTTCAAGATCGTGAGTTCTGGGACCTTCCCCAACTCACCACTAGTGTGGTGCGTTATGAGCGATTATTACGAGAAGAGGAGCAGATGAAGAATTCGAGCAAAGGGACATATTACAGGAATATTGACTATGAAATGAGCGAAATAGACACCGAGTCGGCCGATTTATGTCTGGCCGAGTTGGTTAAAGGGAAACCTTACGTTTGCAAAACGTGGGCGGAACCCCAAGCGAGTGAAAAGAATGATAAAAAAGAGCAGGAACTTCTCCTTTGATATTACTAAAGTCAATGCTATATTTGACCAGTTGTATAAGGACAAGCAAATTAGCTTGAGCGACAGACATACGTTGCCAACAGCCGAGCAAATCGGTAGTAAAAAATATTATAAGTGGCACAATGCATGGTCTCATACAACTGATAATTACCTTATTTTTCGTAATGTCTTACAGGATGCCATAGAATCTGGACGAATTACGTTCGAGAAAAAGATGGCAGTGAACAGCTACCCGTTTCCAAAATCAGTGGGGCTGAACATGATCAATCCAGACCTTGCCAAGATGAACCTGTCGAAATTCAAATTAATGCTAGACGAAGGATAACACTGTCATCGTCCAAGCACTCTGGAAAGGATTAAGGCACCTTCAGAGCAAGGAGACCAGCATAACATTTGTATTCGATGCAAGAACGATATGGAATGGATGAAAGAGTTAGAAGACAATTGTGAAAGGCCTGCAAAGAGAAAGCCATCATCATGGCAGCCCCGGACCTTCACCCCAAGGTTCTATGGGGAGAATTCAAATTTCATCCAAAATGTAAGGACGTTCAGGCCGAAGTTTAATTGGCCCAATGTTTGGCATTCATACCAAAAGCCACACTCGGGCCAGCGGCCAGGCAGGAACTATCCCCCTGTAGACAAAATGACAAGGACGCAGTTGAGGAGACACCAAAGGAATTATAACCGTTTGATGCGTCGACAAGGTGAAGCAAAGGCCACCACAGGCAGTAGCCCTCGCACCACAGAGAAAACAGAAGTAAATAAAAAATGGGGTGACAACAAAGAAGGAACGATGACAAGTGTGACGAACGTACTAAATTCGGCAGACAGAAACATGACGAAACAGACGATGAAGAGCCGCCTATCGTCATTCAGTTCGGCAGTATGCCGCCAGTGGTGGCTAATCATTACCTATTGCCTGGGAAATTCAGGAGAGATAACAATGGGGAAGCCGGAACAAGCGAGGATGTTTATGAGGGTGACGAAAGTGAATTTGCAGCGCTCTCAATCACAGACAGAGAAGCTGAAGATGAAGAGATGACCGATGTAGAAGAAGAAATAAACATCAAGACCGAATCAATGAGAAGATGAATTTCACAGAATCGGCTTCTCAGAGAATTATATGAAGCCGGTAATCCTGCAGTCGGGACATTGGGAGAAGATTCGGGACGATATCCGTTCTTTGTTTTGTATGGGACGCCTAACGTAAACCAGACCCTCACCAGAGCCGAAAAATAGAGATTGACTGTCAATCATGTCTCCCAGGATTCATCACCCTCCAGATGGAACATAGAAGAGGAATCGCCGCAAGTTGAAGGCGATCAAGCAATAAAAATAGGTCTATCAGGGATAGTGTTTTTCCCGAAGCCACCAACACAAATGACGAAGCACCTGCGGCCGTTGTATGTCAAGGCAAAGGCTAACGGGATACCTGTCACCAAAGTACTAATTGATAACGAGGCGGACATTAATGCAATACCAGTTAGGATGCTAGGACGTTTGGCAAAGTCGGAAGAAGACCTTCTCCCTACGGAAGTGGTGCTTACCGGCTTTAATGGAGGGGCGACGACAGCAAAATGAGTTATTCCATTAGACCTGCAAGTGGGAAGTACTACGAAGACAGTGGTATTTTTCGTCATAGATGGGCCAACCACATACAATATGCTCCTGGGACGAGACTCGATTCACGGCAGCCAATGCATCCATTCATCCCTTCATCAATGCCTGGTTTTCTGGAACCAAAGGGACGAAGTGGAGATAATGCATGCCGATAATAAGCCTTTCGCTGCGGAGACAAACTTGGCCGAGTACTTTATGTACGAAGGGAACTATGGGCCGACCAACATTTTGAATAAAGGGGAAAGTCAGACCATTGTGGCACATAATGACGAGCCTTACCCCACTGGTTTGCTGGATGATTTGTTCGCACAGACGAGACCAACCACAATGGTCTTTGGAGAACCAACACACAGCGGTTCGAATGAAGTACGACCAGAATAAGGAGCAAGCTGCTCTTGCGGCCTCTAAGGCCAACTTATTGGCCTATGTGATGGAGCGGAGAAATGAGGACGAAGCACAGGCCGCTATTTCGGCCTTAAGAGGCAAATTTCTGGTACACCAGACGTAGGACAAAATAAAAGAACTATGTGGAGTGGATTACTTGATGGAAGGATGAGAATCAAAGGAAGAAGAGTTCGCCCTGAATGGACGACGCAAGACAAACATCTCAAGAGGAAAAGATGCTTTAGACGAGGTAAATATGGGGAATGAGCATGATCGGCGCATAACTTACGTCAGCAAGGAATTGGAGCCCCAGGTACGCGAAAAGTTAGTTTGTTTGTTGCAAAAGTACAAAGATTGTTTTGCATGGGACTACAATGAGATTCCTGGCTTAGATAGGATGTTGGTGGAGCATAGGCTGCCAATCATGCCAAGCCATAGGCCTCACAGGCAGCCTCCCGGAAGGTTTGCGCCTTATGTCATGCCTGATATTAAGAAAGAAGTTGAACGACTATTAGAGGCAAAATTCATTAGGACGACCAGATATGTGGAATGATTGTCAGATATTGTCCCAGTTAGAAAAAAGAATGGAAAGATAAGGATTTGTATAGATTTCAGAAATTTAAACCTAGCAACACCAAAGGATCAATACCCAATGCGGACAGTAGATTCCCTAGTGGATTCCACGGCGGGGTATCAAGTATACTCGTTTATGGATGGGTATGCGGGCTATAATCAAATTTACATCGCCGAAGATGATGTACACAAGACGGCCTTTAGATGCCCAGGCTCTCTAGGGTGTTATGAATGGGCGGTCATGCCATTCGGCCTGAAAAATGCTGGTGCCACTTATCAGCGAGCCATGAACTTGATCTTTCATGACATGATTGGCAAATTCGTAGAAGTCTATGTGGACGATATAGTGGCTAAATCTGTGACTATGGATGAACATTTTAGCCATTTAGCAATGGCCTTCGAATGAATGAGAAAGTTCAAACTAAGAATGAACTCTGCTAAATGTGTTTTCGGGGTGTGCACAGGAAATTTCCTAGGGTTTTAGTGCACCAACGGGGAATTGAGATCGACACCAACAAGTCTCATGCGATCACCGAAGCTATGCCACCCCGAAATAAAAAAGAGTTGCAGAGGTTTTTAGGGCAAATTAACTTCTTAAGGCGATTTATCTCCAACTGTGCAGGGAAAACAAAAGTGTTCTCCGCCTTATTAAAGCTAAAAGGCGAGGACGAATTCGACTGGACCGAGGAACATCAACAGACATTTGACAGCCTGAAGAAGTACTTGTCACAGCCGCCGGTGATGGTACCTCCAGTGCCAGAAAAGCCAATAAAGTTGTACATAGCGGCCGAAGAGCAGTCCATAGCTGGGATGATCGCGCAAGATGACGACATGAACATTGAGAGAGCCATTTACTATATTAGCAGACAATTGCTGAATTATGAATGTAACTATTCTCCCATGGAGAAAATATATTTGGCTTTGTACTTCACATGTACTAAATTACGAGCCTACCTTAGGCCGAATATAGTGTACTTGATTACAAGAATTAATATAATAAAGTACATGTTTTCTCATCCCAGAACTAGAATCAGAAGGTTGATCCATCAGTGCCTCGAATGCTTCAGCTGCGGGCTGCGCTGGCCCTTGTTGAGATAAAGGCCCTGAAGATGACGAAAATGATGGGGGACAAGAGTCGACGGCGATGCGGCCTGAAGAGAAGAAGACCGAGCAGGAGAATTCTTTGGCAAAACAAGAGACTCAACCCGAAGGGGCAACGGTTGATCAGTAGCGGCCGACACTTGGACTATTTGAGTAGGAGCGGCGGAAGAAGCAATCATGAGAGCCGAGGATGATGGCTGCTCAGGCTCGAATGACTCCACTTGAGAAGAAGAAAGCAGAGAAGCCGAAGACGACAATTGTGCTAAGGCCAAAGCCTGACGCGCTGAAGTGTTTGGGGGTGCTGCCTCTGGCGTTGAATGTTGTGGCGCTGTAGTCGGCCGAACATCTGCAAGAGAATCAGAGTCGGATGAATCAGAAATATAAAAGATTTCATCTTCTTCGTAAATACGATGAAGTACGTCGTCTTTATACATAGACCGAGCCTCCTCTAATGACTCCAATTCGGCCAAGCTATAAAGGCCGTCCACGTCCCTATAACTCCCTCTAAGTCCTGAGGCAGACATCCTGCATACTAATGGGTAAAGTTGTTTAAGGTGACACCAAAGAGACCCAGTCGGCCAAATAGGCTCTGGCACTTCAGCCTCATCATCCGGATCCTGCACGGTTTGGACAGAACCGTCCGAAGGGAAGCTCTCAAATGGGAAGTGATCACCAGGAATTTCCTCAACTCTTAGATGCGAACGGCCAGACTCAACAGATGGTTCCGTACCTTGGGGGTCGGCTCCAATTTCACCTCCCTCTCCTGGATATTGCTCCACGACGGGACCTTCAGCAGCGTTATCCTTGTTAGAGGGAAATTGAACAACCGGCATCCCTGCAGGTCCCGCTCTTTCGCCTCCGCCCACAGGAGCTTCGGCCTCCAGAATTCGCACCGTTTCAGGAACTGCAGAAGGCGGATCAATCTTGAGAGTCTGCACAAAAAATGCATAGTTATGATATCAGTATACCTCAAACCTGTATGAATGCAAAAGAAAGCAGGTCTCAAGCTCATGCCTTAGAGCGACGAACGAGCGGAACGTCCGAATCAGAACTTAGGCTGGGAGAAGGTTGCTTCCTTTTAGCAAGCTTTATGCTCTTGGGCTTAGACGCCTCAGCTGCCTTCTTCGACCCTGATGGCTCAGGAGATTTGGGGGACAAAGGAATAAAAGAAAATAATCTCGCGGGAGGCAAAGAAAAATATCGTTCATGGGTCGATGGCAATAAATGGTCAAAGCAAGGATGAACAGATGTACAAGGAGCGAAGAGAGCTGTGACAAAAGAAGACAGGAAAGAGCGAGTCTCCACCAAGGAATCCTCAACTTCAGAAACAAAAAGACCTTAAAACGGTCTGACGACGCAGAATACGAATGAAAGAAAGCAAGAGGCCACCCTTGGACGAGGCCGAATTGATGGGCGACGAAGTTGGGCGAATACGTCTCTACTCCAGCCTTGCCATTGGCCCCAGTCAAGATGTCATGAACCAGGTCGCGGCTGCATAACAACTTGCGCCATATGCGAAGAACTGATTCATCCTCTTCCGAAAGAGGAAGGTCATGGACGAAAGACGGACTGTTCGACACAGTAAAAGGGAAAAAAGAGGGAACCCGATGAAGAGTATAAAAATAGTCAAAGGTGGCACGAGGAAGGAAAGAAGACAGCCTAAGCTGAGCAAAGAGAAGGCCGGCACAAGAGTAAGGGTGAGTCGAATCAATTGTACCAAAAATAGGAAAGTAAGCTCTCAGCCAAAGTTGGACGATCCACAAAGGACCAGAAGCAATGGGTGATGACCCCGACCGAAGTTGCTTTTGGACGACGGCCAGCCCCCGATACATGGCGGCAAGAAGAAAAGAGGCCAAGTCTAAATGACGGCCATGGGCGAGTTCAGAAGAAATGGGGAGGTAGCCCGCCACAGGTTTTTGGCTGGGTGCACAAATGATATATTTGCACAGCCAGTAATGAAGGAAGGCTGTACGCTTTAGCATTGAAACCGTACCAGCCGTTTTCGAGTATGTGTGAAGAAGAGAAGAATAGGACGAAAAGGAGGAAGAACCCATTGAAGGAGGGGGAAAACAAAAGTTTGTGTAGGCCGAAATGGTCGCTCCGAGAGGGGTCAGACCAGTAAGAGCACCAACATCACGAAGGGTGATAGTAAAAGGCCCGACCGGAAAAATGAATACATTGTACTCGGAAGACCAAAAGAGTAAGGAAATGGGAAACAAGTTGCGATCAAAAGTTGGCAGGGACAAGGAAAGCTCAATGAGAGGAAGAAGATGGTGTTTGTCTAAAAAGGCACTGGTATCCGCATGTAACAGCATACGTTGATACCAGGCTTCGAAAGCTGTATCGGGCTTGGGCCAGGTGAGAATTGGACTGGACTGAGCAATGACAGAAATGTTGAGTGGTTCAAAAAACAAAGGGCTAGAAGAATAGGGGAATTGCTTAGCCAACGGGGCCGTTGCAATAGCGTTATCATCAATGAAGATGGGGCCAAAAGCGCATTGGCCGAAATCCTCATCGAGAGTGTAAATGCCAACACGCCCACAGAAGAATCTTCCAATGCCAACTTATAATCAGCGAAAGTTGAGTCGTTAGTTTTGGGAAAAGATGAAGAAGAAGCCATTGATGACAAAAGATCAAGAAAACAGTAAAAGCGAGTTTGCAGAAAGAGTTGAGGGTATAACGAGAAACAGAGGGGGATGAAGCCTTATTAACAGACGAATGTTTAACATGGGACAACTGTCACAACATGAATCGTCGAGTGAAAGTAGCGGGAAAACAGAAAAGGATAGAAAGTTACCCTAGACAGATGTTCGAATGCAACTCGCTGCACAAGTGACGTGCGACGGAAGGAAACACAGAAGTGACGTAAAAAACGGCTCTTAAATGGGTCTCATGATGAAACGTATAGGAAAAGGCCGCTCATTTATTGCAGATATGATGGGTTCGCGTAGAACTCTCAAGGACGGCCCGACAAACTACATGGCGAAAAGTCTAACCCCGAATTTACTTCGCTCGACCTCGCTACTTCGGCCTCCAGTAGATCGGCTGAGCCTCAAAATCTTAGCATCAGTCTTTAGAATCGGCCAAGAACAGGTGTCAACACTACACTTTCTAAAGAAGTTGCCCAAGCTTTCTCCATTATTTACACAAGTAGCAAAGACTGATATGACAAGACCATCACAGGTTTACTCTGGCAGAGGACCAGACTTTGGGCAGGGAGCCCCTCCAATCGATTAGATAGCACGAGGAAAAACCCTTCACGTGACAACAATACCATGGTTTGGGAGTATATAAAAGGGGGAAATCCAATCGATCAGACAGCACGTGAAAAAACCCTTCACGTGACAACAGTACCAAGGTCTCATCACCACCTATTTAAAGGACAACCTTACTAACCAGACTCTCCATAGTCAAACAGAGTCCCGAAAATGAGAAGGAAAAGATCGGAAGAGGCAGAGCAGAGTTGGAAAAAGGAAAAGCTCTGCATGAAACATAGGCCACCAGAGGTGGAAGCTTCTCTTTAGTAAGGTGTGAAATGGAATGTAAGAAGACTCGCTAATGGCCATCTACACGACATAAGGTGTGAAATGAAATGTAAGGTTGTGGATGGGCTGCGTTTGTTAGCGACAAATTGTCCGGGGTCCTTTGTGTGGAAGGTATTACACCTCCCGAGTTGCGAATGGGTTACGCTCGTTAACAACAGCTTGTCTGAGCTTCTCTACGCGGAGCATGCTGCTTACCTAGGACCTCAGATTCTATAGATTGGGGATTGGCCGAATGAAGGGTCGGCCGAAGGCGGAAATGGTGATCATACAAGTTTCTATCACTCCAATACATACGCCGTTTCGTCTTCTTCGACCGAAAATTCGCTCCTCAGATTCTCTAGACTGAGGGATTAGCCAAATGATGGGTCGGTCGATCAAAACGGGCTAGCTGAGGATAAAAGGGAACGTTCGTCAAAATAACCCTCGGTTGGCGTAGTGGTCTTCCCTGAAACGAGGAAAGAACGAACTGGGATGGAAAACTAAAAAATTCACCTCGATCTTCACGACCAGTGCAATCAAGGTAAATTTGGGGGACAATTGTTAACAGACGAAAATCTCCACCATAGAACGAAATTGCCCTGGGACTAAAGAAAGAGCGAAGGGAAGAAGGGCGATAGACCGAAGGGTGACAAAGAGCGTGGGGCGATTGGACCAGCGTTTAGGACAAAAACC
Organism: Zanthoxylum bungeanum; assembly: GCA_019454045.1. NCBI lineage: Eukaryota > Viridiplantae > Streptophyta > Magnoliopsida > Sapindales > Rutaceae > Zanthoxylum > Zanthoxylum bungeanum. The sequence continues at coordinate 129,853 of SKCR01027705.1, forward strand.
CATGATGCGGTTACGTTTAGGATGAAAACCAATGATACGGTTACTTCCACGATCATGGCAGTTGGACAGTTTTCCTCCACAACCAAGCAGTTGAGACGCGTAGCTCAGCGGTTACAGGCACGATCCAGCAACTGCAGGGAGATACTGGAACCGTTTAAAATGGTTGACAAACTTCACTATAAAAGCTTATCTATGCCAAAAGAGAAACCTCGATCAAATGAAGACTCAAATGAGCATATTTTTATTTTTCATTTCTTAGATTGTAATCTTAGGACTGTAACTTGTGTGCTTGTGCCCCTTGGAGGCATATTCACTTAATCAGACACCTCTTGCTGGGACTTTGTCTCAAGAGGTTTGAACCTTACACGCTCTTCTTTCAATGTTTATATGCACTCGTTTATGTATGTAAATGTATGAATGTGTTATGGTACATATATGTATATGTAAATGAATAAGTATATGTATAAGTATTGGTACACGTTTTTGTATTTGCATGTGATGATAAACTATGGATAAATTGAGTAAATGATTGATAAGATACGAACATGAATGAAAATATATAATGGGTAAGACACCGTATCAATATTTCAGAAAGAGTTTTGAAAATGATGTATATTTGACCAATAGGTAAAGGATATTAGGACAGTAAAAGGCTATGGTATTGAAAATTTCAAATAATGGGTATATTCATATGTTTGATCTATATACGTTTATGTACGATGATTCAGATGGTAGCAATGTTTGACATGCATGTGTTTGTGTATGTGAGGTCGTGTGATGAATTTACGTCACATGATATGTGTGCATGTGTGTGGATGTTTAATTGGTTGATGTTCTCATGATATAGTAGTCGAGCTGGTTAAGAATCTGTTCAGACGAAATTCATCTCATACCTATTCAAAATAGGTAATGCGTCTCGTACGAGCATTGTGTGTAAACTAGTCGAATGTATGTATCGTTGGATGATGTGAACTTTGATATGTCGACTGTTATGCGTGCTTCGTGCTTACTTGTATGATGATATGAATATGTTTTAGTGTATGTATATGTTTGATAGAACTCATGATATGTATGGATCGTGTATGTTGATGCTAATGAATGGATGATTTAAAACCAATGTGGATATCATAGGTTATAAAGCAAGTTTTCTAAGTTGTATTAGTATATTATGTAAGTATATGTATAAAAATTATGAAATTGTATTAGTATGTATATAAGAGATGTGTGCTACGACATGTGTGAATGCAAATAGGCCCCAAGTGTTAAGCTATTATAAAGTTATCATGAATAAAGAAGGTTAAAAAAAGATTGTTTTGGTATTGAAGAAAGAAGTTTTGGTATTAGAGTTAGTTATAACTGAATAAGAAGAAGTTTGTTATAGTTACTTATTTGTTGATATTTACTTGTGATAAGTATTAATATGCGACCTCATGTTTCATCATTGAAATAGTTCATATGTTATGTGACATACTTTGTGATTTTGAATCCATTCTTCGTGTGCTTTGAGTGTCTGGCCATTGTATTGACATCATGTAAATATAAAAATTTAATATAGGTAAGATATAAGAGATAATAGAAAGCCGATGATTCTATAACTCGTATTAACTTGATAATTTTAAAACACTACTAATATGATTGATTTGTATATTTATTTGTAGTACTAGTATGGTTACTTACTGAGTTTTTATAACTCACACCAAACCAGTTTGCTAGTTTTGCAGGTTGGTTTTCAGATGGGTCAACCATTTCAATTTTTAAGTCATGTTCGAGACAAGGATCTCCTAAGTGGCAGTCACCCTCGTAAATGTCCTGGAATAAGCTTTAGAAAATGTATGATTTGAGATTAATACTTTATTTATCATGTTGAGCACATTGTTTGTAATATTGAGTAAATGTTTTGATTTCTTAAGATGTGGTGGGCAGAGCCCTTGAATGTTGATAGATAATGTGGGCACAGAGCCCTTAGGATATAATTTGATGTGTTTTTATGTGGGCCTGAGGTCCTTTTGATATGTGATGTTTATTTCAGGTTTCACTTTGATGATGGACTGTGATCCAGGTTGTCCAATTTTAGGATAAATCATGCCGGATTTTCGTAAATTTAAAGGCTTATGGAGATATGTCAATCATGTCTCTTACCGATAGTATCCTGCCTTTGGCATGGTGTTACAATTGTGGTGTCAGAGCAAAGGTTAGGGTGTCGGTGACTGCTGCTACAAGGTATCCGATCGTCTGAGTAAGTTTTCTATTACGCATAGACTATATAGGTTATATATTTGTTATTTGATTTGATTTATGGTATATGGAATGAAATGTTATGATTTTGATTAATATTGATGATTCGGATTATTGATATATGTTTATGTACTATGACTATATATATATATATGTAAGGGCATACTAAGTTAAAAGTATGAGGTTCATATAGGTATATGTATGAGTAAGTAATGTGAATTATAAGTAAGTAATGTGAATTTAATGTGTTTTGGGGTATGAGTTATGTTATGATGTTGATAGTCTGAATTGTAAACTGATATTTTGAATCATGTTTTGAAAAACTTGATATTTGATTTTGGGTATAAAAATGTTTTAAAAAGAAAAAGGAAATGAAAGAAAGAAAGTTTTCAGATGTTCTGATTTTGATTATAAAGATAAAGTGATGTTTCCGCCTCGACGCTTGATTCATGTTTTTATGTTTTGAGATTTATCGATATGTTTCTGTTGGGGTGCTTGATATTATATTTCTGTCTCGATGCTCGAAAATGATTTTGATGTTTTTAAAATTGTAAAATTTGTTTCCGTCGAGACGTTTAAAAATCTATTTCAATCACGGTGCTTGATGATTTTATGTTTTGACCCTCCGTGATGCTTGTACATATTTCATTCTGGATTAGCCCTCAGGGCGCTTGTTATGGGGTCCAGACCATCAGAAAATGGCTGACCCGCTACTCTATCGACATGGTCTGTACACAATCCGGTCTATACGCGTGACTGAACATTGGACGATCGATATGAATTTTGAAAATTTACATTAAATATTTATTTTCGATTTACACATATTTATGTTTTGGGGAGAAAATGATTTCAAAATAACAATATTTCGATTTTGATGCATTTCGGCATTGTTTATGATATTATACGATATGATATGTTTTCATCACGGTGCTTGATGATTTTATATTTTGACCATTCGTGATGCTTGTATAGGGGTTTACCCAACTACAGTGGGCCGACCCGACCCTCTATCAACATAGGATCGTTCGTTCATTGTCCGATCTGTGCACGCGTCGTGCCTTGAGCGCTTATTTATGTTTCATCCAGTTGAGTTATGCTGGATGCTCGATATGATTTTGCAATAATGGATTTTGAAACTGATTTTATTTACAGTAAAAGAGTTTTTCAAATGTACTTTCGAAATGGTTTTTGAAAGAGATCGTTTTACGTTTTCTATTCTGAATAATGACAGAGGTTGACAGATTTCAGACTATCAATATCATAAGAGCATGTAGAATTATTTGTTACTTCTGGCTGTGACAATAGATGTATTTGTTGATATAAAAGATTATGTTCGTTACAAGAGTACGTATGTAAATTTATGGTTAGTCACAGATCTTTTGAGTGTTGTGATGACTATGTATGCTATGTTGTCAGCCATACAATGTTGTATGTGCAATTGGATCTGTACGTATGTAGAGTTGGTATTGATGTCGTTTACATATATGATGTAGAATGACATGATATGAAATGAATGAGTTTCGTTTTGAAACTGTATTTGGTTATGTGTAAAGAATATGTGTGATGTTCCTCGTTTCAGAGGATAAATGTGATTGGCTGTATAGAATTCGTGTTTGACTTTCTTTTCTGTTGATGGATGAGTGTGAAATGGTTTGAGCGTGTTTATATGGATGAATGTGAATTGAGATGATAAGTTTGATGTGTTATTGGTATAAAATATAAGATTCGATATGTTTCGTTTTGAAATAACATAGTTTGTATTGGAATGTGAGATACATAACTCTCAGCAAGGTGTAAAGTGAAGTGACTTTGGAATAAGGATAAGATTTTAATGTATGTACGTTCAGTTCCGAATGACCAGACATAAGGACAGAGAAATTTCGAGGACGAAACTTTTATAAGGAGGGGAGAATGTAATATCCCGAATTTTTTTCAGAATGTTTCGGAAGATTTCTTAATTAAAGTTAAGAATTTGGAATGTGATGGTATTCGAAAATATGAGTATATGTGTTGGGAAACAGTTAGGATTATTTTATAGTGAAGATTTGTTGCGTCGGAAAACGCGTGGTTTCGAGAACCAATTAATCGATTTCTGATTTTATCGTGATATGCGTAAAAGTTTGTTATTTCGGCTATAAAACTTTCAAACGAAGTCTTGAACCATCAGACTCATTTTTCTAAGATGAACAACTTTCATGTTGAGCACTTTTCGAAATTTATATCAGAAAGGCTTCAAATATATGAATTTCCGAGGAAGCCCCTTGACATGGACCTAATTGAAATTTTCAGGGGTCGGAATGTAATTTTCAGAAACTCTTTTATAAATACCCCATAATTCATGTATATTGCGAAAATGGCAAAATAATTACAAACTCCCTACACGACCCCCTCATGCTCTCAAATACGTTTGGGCACCCATGGTCACGCCGGCAGCCTAACGGCCATCGCCGGTCGGCGCGACCTGCCAGAGGGTGCGCTGGCCATCCCTCCGCCTTGTGGTGGCCGATGGCAGTCCCCAGGATGCCGGAATCAGTGAAAAAAGAGAGAAAAATATGCAGGCTTGGGTTTCTCCATCCCGGCTCGTCGCTTTGTTTCACGGCCCTAGCCACCCGCCAAATCGAAGCTCTCGTAGAGTACTACAAGATGGAAGTGGCGATTTTTCCGATCCTTGCTCGATTGCACGCGAAATGAGGGAGAAAGATTCAGATAAATAATAACCCATGGTGAACAGTAGCTCCGATCGGATTTCCGCCGACACTAGCGCATTCGTCGGATCATTTGGAGTCCGTATATACCCTCAAAATCTTTGTAAGGCCTCCCGATATAAATCCACATATTTCAAGTTTTTTGTTAAATGTTCGGATGTATCCAGTAGCTTGGTAGAGTAGAGTATTGATATAAATTGAATTGCTTAAGTATTAGTATATTGAATATGAGCATTCGATAGAATCCGAATGAAAATAGAATGAGTTTGATCGATCCGATGGAATATGTTAGTTTCCTGTAAAAGTGGATTTTTGGATATAATGATGTGTTTTTATTTTAATGTTAGTTATGAGTTATTTATGACATTATGAAAATATTTATTTAAATCTGGGAAGGTTTAGAGGATTCGGGACCCTTCTGTAGCGTTTGCGGAAATTTTTCGGAAGATTTTCTAAAATCACGTAAACCAGAGATTTAAGTGAATTAGTGGTTTGGAATAATTTGTAATGATATTTTAAGAGTAATGGAACTGAAAGTATTGAAATCGGACTTGATTCGAAAGATCTGGAACTTTGTCAAAGCTAAGTCGGGAATTTCATAACTTACGATTCTAACGATGTTTCGCCATTTATTTTGACAAACTTGACTAGGACCTGTAGTGCTCGTGAAGCCAGGTAAGTAACCCATGCTATGAATATTTGAAAGTTGATTTATGTTTATATATATATAAATGATTGAAGTGATTAGGTTAAGACGAAAATATATAAGAGATGGAATTGAGAAAGACGTTTGTGACTGTGTAAAGTTAAATTATCGACCACCATATGTATGGATTTTTAGTTATTGCTATGCTATAAGTAAATTAATTGATGAGCTCAATGTTTATATGCACTCGTTTATGTATGTAAATGTATGAATGTGTTATGGTACATATATGTATATGTAAATGAACAAGTATATGTATAAGTATTGGTACACATTTTTGTATTTGTTGTTGGGGTTGGTGCTCAGAGCGCCAATCCAGACTGTATTTATGTCTGATTCATGAATACGAACATCCTCTTTTCCATAATATTACTTATTTATGGTTGCACCTCTTGTTTTTATATACATATTCGATCTGATTACGATTAGATTGAAACTAAATATGGTTTAGTGATATGTATATATTAGACAAATGTCCGGTAATATATATTACAGTACATAATTACAAAGGTAGTTTGTAATTGACATTGGGAAGTGTCACTGCTAAATGTATATTATCAAATATAGTTTCTGGTCAAGATTCACTAACACGGGTCGGTTAGTCAAATCCGTTGAGACCAGTACATGTCGTATATCGAGACTTGGTCCGATGGTTTATCCCAATGAACCATGAGTCTGGGGAGACTCGTATAGACGTGTAGGTATTTATAATAGATAAACACTGAACGACTCTCCGAAGATTCTTAATGGATGGTACACCAACGTCAATAAGAATCTTCTCGGGTTGAGTAGCATAGTGGTCCTTCGACTTGAGATACCACTGTGGATGTATGAGACATCCTCCACACTTAGATGGCAGTCACGTCACTGATCTATTTAGATCAGACCTCCGCCTGTTCGTTGGGTATGGATCGATCCTCAGGATATCCTGTGTGTGTCAAGATAGGATCCGTCAGTTCTGTGTATAGAGCATATGTAGTCCATATGTGATTAGCAATCAGTTAAATCTATGGCCATAGTATACTTCAGAAGTGAGTTCCGAATGTTATTTATAGATTGCTAATAGAATCGTCGAAGGGATAATACCTATAGAGATTTGACGTTTACATCTATATCTCTGGGATTATCCGGATACTTGTGACAGAGGGATTATACGTATGCAATGACCTCGACCTGTATGATTCAGCTAGTATATCCGTGGTCATCATAATTTACGGGTGGGTAAATTATGGACACGAAATTAGATTTTGTGACGGATATACCTGAATCTAGAGAGTCTTACTAATGAAATATACTCTTAGAGCACTAGGGCAACATTTATGAATAATACTGATTATTTATAAGTCGTTTAAAGGTTCAACGAAAAATACATGCGAAGAGACCTAATAGTCATTTCTTAATTATTGTGTATTTGTACTTAATGATAGATAGATTTTGTTAATACACATTCATTAAATGTCAAATTGTGATATTTGACATATATCATAAATATATATGTATTTGGATATTTAAAGTAAATATTATACATATATTTAAAATATTTGTATTTAAATAATTATTTTATTATTTAATTGTTAAATAATTAAATTAATTAAAAATATAAATATCCTAAGTTTGTGATATTTTTGGAAATGCTTTAGTTGTCATTGTTGACGTGTTTGGAATCATTAAAGTGTAATGATAAAAAGCAAATGCAAGTTGATTAAAGCTTTAAATGAAACAAAGTAAAAATATCTAGATATTTTTATTTATTTTGCTTCCAATTTCGGCCAGGGCTAATTTTTTTGAAGTATATATTGTTTTGTTTCATTTTTAGGGTTTAACAAGTTCATTTGAGACAAAATAAACATAAAAGAAGTTGAGAGAAAAGCTTGAAGGCAAAAGGAAAAAGCTTGGAAATCTTTGAGTTTTGTAAGTTTTTCTTTAAAGCTTTCAACATGGAAATTGTTTCTAACATTCTTGGCATCATTTTTTGTTGCTTTGATGTTCTTTCTTCTATTATAGTTTGTGTTTATTTGGTTGAGAACTTGTGTGAAAGATTGATGCATGTAAATAAGCTTGAAATGGTTTCAAAGCTTTACTTGATTTTTGGAAAATCAAGTTGTCATTCTAGAGTTGGTGAGCCACTCCTTGGTGACCTAGAATTGTTCTAGAGTTGTTTCAAAGTGGTGAGGCTAGATTTGTGAAGTATTGAATGGATTAAAGTGTTGAATTTTAAAGATTTGGTAAAATTGCTCAATTTGATGAAATTGAAAAATTAGGGTTCATAACCCTCTCCAAATTTGGGGTTTTTCATATATGTGATGTATTATGGTATGAATATGATGCATGTAAATTTTAGGTTAATTGGATTTGATCTTGGCATGTTTTGAACAAAAGGGACCAAATTGCAATTAATTAGAAATTTTGGGGTTGTTCACGGCAATTGCTCAAAAATTGGGGATTTGTGTGAAATCTGATTTTGATGCATTAGATGTGTTGAAAAACATTTTAGAAATGATTTAGAATCATCCAAAATTGTATTTGACAACTTTTGGACTAAAATGATCAATTTATAAGGTTTTGGGGCAATTCGGTAATTACCAAGAAATTTGATCTCTTGTGTAATTTTTCAGAATTTGATAATTGGATAATTAAATAAATAAGTTTATTTGATTAATCCAAGAAAAATTTGAAATCGGAAAATTTTGATTTTTCGTGATTCCGTTGTGTTACCGATATTCCCCCTTAAAACCCCTACATTTGTATGTGATGATAAACTAAGGATAAATTGAGTAAATGATTTATAAGATACGAACATTAATGACAATATATAATGGGTAAGACACCGTATCAATATTTCATAAAGAGTTTTGAAAACGATGTATGTTTGACCAATAGGTAAAGGATATTATGATAGTAAAAGGCTATGGTATTGAAAATTTGAAATAATGGATATATTCATGATGTACATACGTATGTGTACGGTGATTCAAATGGTTAGCAATGTTTGACATGTATGTGTTTATGTATGTGAGGTCGTGTGATGAATTTGCGTCACATGATATGTGGGCATGTGTGTGGATGTTTAATTGGTTGATGTTATGTGATATAGTAGTCGAGCTAGTTAGGAATTCGTTCGGACGAAATTCATCTCAAACTTATTCTAAAATAGTTAATGAGTCTCTTACGAGCATTGTGTGTAAACCAGTCAAATGTATGTCTTGTTGGATGATGTGAACTTTGATGTGTCGAATGTTATTCGTGATTCGTGGTTGCTTGCATGATGATTGTGAATATGTTTGAGTGTATGCATATGTTTGATAGAACTCATGATATGTATGGATCGTGTATGCTGATGCGAAATGAATGGATGATTTGAAACCGATGTGAATATAAGAGGTTATAAAGCGTGTTTGCTAAGTTGTATTAGTATATTATTTAAGTATATGTGTAAAAATTATGAAATTGTATTAGTATGTATATAAGAGAAGTGTGCTACTTCATGTGTGAATGCAAATAGGCCCCAAGTGTTAAGCTATTATAAAGTTATCATGAATAAAGAAGGTTAAAGAAAGATTATTTTGGTATTGAAGAAATAAGTTTTGGTATTAGAGTTAGTTGTAACTGAATAGAAAAAAAATTGTTAAAGTTACTGATTTGATGATATTTACTTGTGATAAGTATTAATATGTGACCTCATGTTTCAGCATTGAAAAAGTTCCTATGTTATGTGATATACTTTGTGATTTTGAATCCATGCTTCGTGTGATTTGAGTGTTTGTCCATTGTATTGACAATATGTAAATATAAAAATTTAGATAGGTAAGATATAAGAGATAATAGAAAGCCGATAATTCTAAAACTCGTATTAACTTGATAATTTTGAAACACTACTATATGATTGATTTGTATATTTATTTGTCTAGCATGGTTACTTACTGAGTTTTTATAACTCATACCAAACTAGTTTGCTAGTTTTGTATGTTGGCTTTTAGATGGGTCAATCATTTTAACTTTGGAAGTCATGTTCAAGACGAGGATCTCCCAAGCGGCAGTCACTCTCACGAGTGTCATAGGATAAGCTTTAGAAAATATAGGATTTGGGATTTATATTTTATTTGTCATGCTGAGCACGTTGTTTGTAATATTGAGTAAATGTTTTGATTTCTTATAATGTGGTGGGCAGAGCCCTTAAGTGTTGATAGATGATGTGGGCATGGAGCCCTTAGGATATGATTTGATATGATTTGATGTGTTTTTGTGTGGACTTGAGGTCCTTTTGATATGTGATGTTTATTTCAGGTTTCACTTTGATGCTAGACTGTGATACATGTTGTCCAGTTTTATGATATATCATGTCGGATTTTCGTAAATTTAGAGGCTTATGGAGATTGGTCAATTCTATCTCTTGTCGGTAGCATCCTGCCTCTGGCGGGGTGTTACATTTTCACTTATTTAAAATATTATCGGGTTTTACTTAATTTCATCAAATACTATAGGGATTTCCCAAAAAATAAGTACAAGATTTGAGACAGACCCTTACGACATCTTTAAGACACCTTGAGACGGACTTTTGCAACACATTGTGACAAGCTTGATACACCTTGCGACGGATTTCAGACACCTTGAAATATGCTTGATACAAGTTTGAGATATCCTGTAACGACTTAAGACACCCATCGCTGAAAAGAATTACAACAAAGGGGTGTTTTTGTCTAAAAAGATTGTATTTGCTTATTTTTAGATAGAGAAAATGTATATGTCCAAATTTAATAGAAATGTTTTTGAATAGCCCAAAACTAATAATTTCTCATATATTACTGCGTGTTTACCACATATTATTAGCGAAAAGTCATAGTTTTAACTTTGTTAATTATAGATTACAAACAACTCGTTCAAATTACTAAAACAAGAAAACACGTTTTAACTTTGATATGGACAATATGGCTATTGATCATCTGAGTTCATGTTCTCATCATTTTTTTAGCCCTAATGATGGAAAAAAACTCCAGGGATGATGCGATATTGATTCAATGTAGTGATAATCCAACACAGAATTGAACAAAGAACAAAGATAGCACAGGAATCACTCATGAACTTGATGAAAAAACAGGCAATACTCTGCCACTCTGTATATATGCATAAACAAAGCTTAGATTGATGATGATGGAGTAACAACAGTTTGAGAACTCCATATAAAGAACAAATCTTTCATAAATAAAATTTTCTAATTCTTACCCCGGACTTAGAAAATCACACGTGAAGTAGCCAGGATCACCAGCATATGTAGCCTCTGTTTTCTTCTTTAATAGCTTATTAAATCCATGTGTCACAAGATTCTTAAATCTTAGGGAAAATGTGATTTCTAAAGAGTATAAACATATTAGAAGTCTCAAATTTTATTTATGAAATGAAATTCAAACATGTAGAATTATTATAAAACATGAAATGTTTAACATAAAATATTAAATTTCAAAAGCATAGGAATTTTCACTGAACTTCTTCACCATTTGTTTGACATTAGAGGATCAGCATCCACAGGAATAGTGACACTATCGAAAAATGATCCAGTGAAAGATGCACCAATTTCAGAACTTTCGGTTATGTCACCATCCTCACAATCAATCTCTTCAAGACTTTCATGAAAAACATTTGAAGCTCCATTATATCCTCGAATTACTGCTAATTCCATAGATACTTCTCCCATTGTAGGCCTCTTTTTCCCATTAAGATTCAAGCATCTTTTGGCGAGTTTAGCAACTTTTGTAATCTCGTCTCTATTACCCTCCTTCAAAACATGGACATCAAGGATTTCAAACAATCGTTCCTCTTTCATTGCACAGAGAAAATATGCTGCTAAACTTTTATCTTCTTCAGAGTTGGTGAAGCGAATCGGTTTTTCTCCAGTTAATAGCTCAGCAAGAACTACTCCAAAACTATAAACATCACTTTTTTCAGTAAATTGACTTGATCGAAAATACTCAGGATCTAAATACCCGAAGGTGCCTTGAACTTGAGTAGTCATGTGTGTTTGATCAACTGTCATTGTTCTTGAAGCCCCAAAATCTGAAACTTGGCGCGGCGCGATATTATCATCCAAAAGTATGTTTGTAGACTTGATATCTCGATGATAAATAGGTATAGAAGCAGCCGCCGAATGCAGATAGTTTTGGGGTTTTGGGGTCGGGGCGCAGCGGTATCGGGAAAAATTTTCTTTTAAAATTTTTAACAGTCCTGATGAATAATTGATATCGTATACCAATTATAAATCCGTATTTTGCCCTAATCTCTGATGACATTCATAAGTATCATAATGACACAAAATTACAATTTTCCCTTAATGCGATTTTACGGAAAATTTCTGAAACACTTCCGAAGCAATTTCGAAAATTCTAGAAATTTTCCTACGCATTATTATACATCCATAACATCTCAATTTCACAAATTAAGCCAAATTGAATTAATTACAAATTAATCAAATTAATTCTAAAATTAATTCAATTCATATCCATAGCCAAATCCAATTTGATTGATACAATGAGTCCCACCATAAAGTTACTCTAAAACAATTCTAGGTCACTTATGAGTGGCTAATATAACTCTAGAATGGCAATATAAATATCAATACTCTAATTGGGTCAATTACATTAATTCATTTGGTTTTTTCTCACAAACAAAACTCATCAAATAAGCATAAATCCTAAATACATCATATGTAATTCAATTGGAACAAATTGAAATAATTTTCAAGGAATTACCTTAACTCCTTCACTATCTATAGTTTAAGCTCCAATTGAAGTTGTTTATACTTCCAATTTGTTGTTTTGTCCTTCCAAGAGAAAAGCCCCAAATTGATTTATTTGAAACCATTTCAAAACAAGCCAAAAACAGCCCTCTTTAACCGTATGGCCATTACTCAACATTTAAGAAAATGGCCGAATGGCATTTTTTTTTCATCTCCAGTTCAAGAAATGGAAATGGCCTTTGAAAGTCAAAGTGAATGAAAAAACAATTTTCATTCATTCCCTTTTCATTTGATATTAACTTTGCCAAATTGGCCAAATAGCTTCCACCACACACATAAGCGTCAGAAGCTAAAAGTAAAAATAATGAAAAACCATTTTCCATTTAATTTTAATTTTGCCGAGACAGAGAAGCATGTGCTCAAATCAAAACAACTTTTGAATTCTCTCAATTCATTTCACCTGGAAGAGAACTAAGAAATAATAAAAATGAAAAACAACATTTTTCACCTTTCTTTTCAGCTTTTGCCGAAAATGGCTTCCCCTCTCAGCTGGCCGAATCTGGCTAATGAAAACCCTAATTTTTTCATCTCTTTTCAACTTGGCCGTAAGAGGCAATAAAAAAAGGAGAGGTATCATCTCTACAATCTTGACACATGTCCCAATTTTATGACTAACATTTAGTCAAAAAAAAAAAATAGTAATTATCCAAATTGAATATTCCAAGAATATTCCATCTTTAGAAACTAAATAATTAATCAACATTTAATTAATTAATATAAAAGTGGTATATATATGTCAAAATTCTAATGTGTATCTAATCAAATTATATATCAAATACAAATACACATTAGATATAAAATTACCTCGGCATGTGTAATATTACGAATAATCAAATTATTTGTAATTAATTGCCCTAGTGCTCTACGAGTTTACTTTATTAGCGGGACTCTCTAAGTTTAGGTCTATCCGTCACGAAATCCAATTTCGTGTCCATAATCCACCCACTCATGGATTATGATGACCACAGATAATCTCACTAAACTATGCAAGTCAATGTCATAGCATACGTATAATCCCTCCGTCACAGGCTATCCATATTATACCTGGTGAAGAGAAGACAAGTTTGAATAATATTTTTCTCTTATTATTCATAATGCCATTAAGCTTATATATACACAATGTTTGAAATTTGAAATACAAAAGAGATTACAATAAAAGGAAAGGATTGATTACTAGATAAATGTTACAAATTTAAAGATTTGAGATCCCTTGATTTTATCCCTTTAATTACTCATCTTGATGTGTGTAATCTTATCATGCCCCCGCAAGATGGACGGTCGTGGAGAGAGTCCGATCTTGGACTTTAGTGTGTTGAAAGGAGACCGAGCAAGTGGTTTGGTAAGGGCGTCTGCTAGTTGATCAGCTCCAGTGATGTGGGAGACCCGGAGTAGACCACTTTGAACTTGTTCCCGGATGAAGTGGTAGTCAAGCGCTACGTGTTTCATTCGCGAGTGGAACACAGGATTGGAGCATAAATTGGTTGCACCAACATTGTCACAGTAGATGACTGGTTAGGGAGAGAGAGTGACGCCAAGTTCGGTAAGAAGAGCAGAAATCCATCTAATTTCTGCAGCAGTGGAGGCTACTGATCGGTACTCAGCTTCAGTGGAGGAGCGAGCAACCGTGCGTTGTTTCTTGGAGCTCCAGGAAATATGATTGTGACCAAGATATACTATGTAAGCACCAGTGGAGGTGTAATCATCCTTGTTACCAGCCCAATCAGCATCGGAGAAGGCATGAAGTGCGAGAGGGGAGTTGTGGCGGAGGAATATGCCATGGTCCAGAGTGCCACAGAGATATCGCAGTAAACGCTTGACTGCATGCCAATGATCAGTGGTCGGTTGATGCATAAACTGAGAAAGTTTGTTCACTGTATAAGCAATGTCCGGTCGAGTGAGGGAGAGATACTGGAGGCTGCCGACAACTGTTCTGTACTCGGTCGGATCAGGTAAAGGAGATCCAGAATGTAATGTGAGTGTCGGGTTTGTTGCTAGAGGAGTTGGGGCTGGCTTGGCGTCAGTCATGTGGGTTCTGGTGAGCAGATCGGCAATGTATTTGCGTTGACTTAGGAAAAGATCATTGTTGTGAGTAGTGACCTCCACCCCAATGAAATAAGCAAGTTGGCCAAGATCCTTGAGAGAGAAGCGCTGTGAGAGTTGGGTAATGAATCTGTGGACAGCTTGAACATTATTCCCGGTAATGATGATGTCGTCGACATAGACTAAGAGATATAATGTGGTGTTGCTGTTGTTGAAGATGAACAGTGAGGTGTCGGCGTGTGAGTTGGTGAAGCCGGACTGTAGAAGAAATTGACGTAGTTCATGGTACCATGCACGAGGGGCCTATTTGAGACCGTAGATGGCCTTTTTAAGTTTACAGACGTGATGGGGATGATCCCGATCAGTGAAGCCAAGAGGTTGGGACATAGATCTTCAGTGAGAGTGCCTTGAAGAAATGCATTGTTGATATCAAGTTGTCGGAGGGACCATCCTTGACTAACCGCAAGGCTGAGAACAATTCGAACAGTGGTCGGCTTGACGACTGGGCTGAAGGTTCATAATAATCCACACCGGGACGTTGATGGAATCCTTTGGCAACTAATCGAGCTTTGTACCTGTCAATAGAACCATTAGCATTAAATTTTGTGCGGAAGATCCACTTACAGCCGACCAGGTTTTGGTCGGGACTGGGTGGCACTAGTTCCCATGTCCCATTGTGAAGGAGAGCATTATATTCTTCTGACAGAGCTTGGCGCCATTTAGGGTCCTTGAGGGCCTGGGTAACGGTGGAGGGTTCGAGTGTAGGGTTATGAAGCTGGGTGTTGAGGTTAAGTTTTTGGATCGGTTTATGAAGGTTGTTCTTGGAGCGTGTAACAATGACACGTGCTGTACGGGAGGGTGGTTGTGGGTGGTCGGTGTTGATGTGATCAGTTCTGTTGGTTGATGTTGTGGGATCATGTGGTCGGTCGGTGTTGGTATGGTCGGTTATGTTGGTTGATGTTGATTGGTCATGTGGTCGGTCGGGGTTTGTGTTTATGGGGAGGGGGAGGGATGGTAGGTCGGGGCGTGATGGTATTCTGGGAGGTTCAGTGGTCGTTCGGGGTTTGGTTGATCGGCTATTACTTGTGAAGTGGTGGTAGTTGTGGATTGCTGTGTAAAGGTATGCGGGGTTGGATAGGAGCACTAGTGGGTGGTACATGCTGTGGGGGTGCAGGGTCGGTAGTCGGTGATGGTGAGTGTAGTACCGGGAAGGTCATGGAACACCATTCAGTGACAGTGGACGGGGTGGTACGGGTATGGGACTTTTGTGATGTGGCAAAGGGAAAGATGGACTCAACGAATCGGACATGTCGGGAGGAGTAAAGTCTATATGTGGAGGGCTCGATACAGAGATAAAGCTCTCTGAGTGAGGGAATATCCGACGAAGACACAGGGAGGGGACCTGGACTCGAGTTTGTGAGATGTGTAAGGACGAAGCCAAGGGTAGCAGAGACAGCCAAAGCTGCGCAATTTTGAGTAGTTCGGCTTATGGCCGAGCAGGTGGAGATAAGGTGATTTTTGGTTTAAGGTCGGTGTAGGCATGCGATTTATAAGGTAGACGGCAGTGGAAAAGGCAAAGGGCCAATATGAAAGAGGCATGGATGAGTGGGTAAGGAGAGAGAGACCTGTTTCGACGATATGTCGGTGACGACGTTCAGAGTACCCATTGTGTTCTGGAGTGTGAGGAGGGGAAGTGAGATGTGAGATCCCATGGATTGTGAGGAAGGAAGAGAGAGCTTGATATTCCCCCCCATTGTCAGAGTAAAGTGTTAGGATTGGTCGGTTGAAGAATTTTTCTACTAGTGCCTTGAAGCGCACAAAGACATCACCAGTGTCCGACTTTCGTTTGAGGGGATAAAGCCAAATATATTTGGTGAAGTGGTCGACAAAGATTATATAGTATTTGAAGTTATCAAACGAGTAGACCGGGGAGGTCCATAAATCAGTGTATATAACCTCAAGAGGTGTAGTTGTAGTAAGAGTAGACGAAGAGAACGGTAGCTTGTGACTTTTATTGCATTGACACGAATTACAATTGAAGTTAAGATAAGAGGAAAGAGAAACATCTGAATTAAATGAAGACATGATATTTTTGAAGACCGACGAGGATGGGTGCCCGAGCCGATGATGCCACTCAGGTATAGTAGTTCTGACACTTGAAAAGGCGACTAGAGGGGACCGAGTGGGGGAGGTCGGCCATTCGTATACACCATCTTTAGTCCGACCCTGCAACAGAATTGCCCCCGTGCGAAGATCCTTCACATTAAAGGAAGAGGGTAAGAACTCAATGGAGGTGTTATTGGAATTGCAAAATTGAGAAATGGAGATAAGATTACGTTTCATAGTGGGAACATATAAAACATTAGATAAGTTGAAAGAGTGAGTCTGAGTTTTAAGAGAAGTAGAACCATGATGGGAAATGGGGAGTGCAGTGCCGTCACCGATCATGATTTCATCTGTGCCGTCATAAGGATTGTGGAGAGCAAGGTTGTTGAGGTCAGTAGTGACATGATGCGAGGCTCCACTGTCTAGAAGCCAGGCTGGGTCTGAGGAAGAGGTGGTGATGACATTAGCTTGATATTGCCAGGGACTGCTGAGCGAGGGTGGGATGAGTTGGTGGGACGGGCTGGTTGGTGCGCACGTGGAAAGTGTTGGCGGAAGAGAGGGCATTGGGAGACCACATGACCATGAGTGTGGCACCATTGGCACCGACCAAGAAAAGGACGAGGAGGTGGGCGGTCAGTTCTAGGGTTGGTGGGGAATACCTGGGAGGTTGAGGGTTGGTGGTGGGTGCAAACCGACCGGGCTGGGCAGTGTGAGTAGGATGAGGTCGGTTGTAGGTCCGAACATTGGTGGGATGGGCAGATGCCGGGTGGGAAGGTGGTTTAGTCCTGTTGTTGAGGGATAACTCCTTGTTGATGAGTTTTTCATGGAGTTCATCGAATAAAATAGTGGAATCACGGCCATTGACAGAGTCAATGATAGACTGATAGGGATCATCAAGTCCATCAAGCACCTTTTCAATTAGATCTTCATGGTCAAGAGGTTTTCCAAGGGCAGCCAGTTGGTCGGCTGTGGTTTTGATAGTTTGCATGTACTCGGTTATTGTTTTTGGGCCTTTGGTGATGTGTTTAAGATGATCTTTTAGTTGGAGGGACGGGCATAGGTGTTGGCAAGGGTTTGCCAGGCTTCATAGGTGGTGGTAGATTGGGTGATGAGAGGAACCAGAGATGGTGAGAGGGTGCCGACCAGAGCTGCAAAGATTAGTTTGTCTTGGCGTAGCCAGGTGCGATATGCGGGATTGAGTAGTTACGTTGTTGTGTGTTGATTGAACGTGGTGGGGTGGGTTGATTTCCATCAATGTAATCATGTAAGTCATAGCCGATGAGAGTGGCTTCAATTTGTGTTTTCCAGGAGAGGTAATTTGTTGATGTGAGTTTGATTGAGTTGTGGATGGTAACAATGATTAGAGGTTTTGTTGGGTCTTGGGCATTGGGGATGACATTTTGGGTACCATCGGTGGCCATTGAACACAGAAGGGGAGAGGGGAGAATGTGGTCGCAGAAAAAAAAAATTAGATAATGGATCTCAGCTCTGATACCATGAAGAGAAGACAAGTTTGAATAATATTTTTCTCTTATTATTCATAATGCCATTAAGCATTATATATACACAATGTTTGAAATTTGAAATACAAAAGAGATTACAATAAAAGGAAAGGATTGATTACTAGATAAATGTTACAAATTTAAAGATTTGAGATCCCTTGATTTTATCCCTTTAATTACTCATCTTGATTGTGTAATCTTATCACCTGGGATATAGATAACAACGTCAAATCCGTTCGGTATAATACAGTCGACTTTCAATTTACGATCTCTAAATAACACTCGAGGATGGATTTACTAGATCGTAAACACGTGAGGATGCCTATGCCCTGTACATAGGACTGACGAATCCTGTCTTGATACGCACTGGATATCATGAGCATCAGTCCACACCCAACGAACAGGCGGAGGTCTGATCATGAATAGATCGTTGACGTGACTGCCATCAAAGTGTGGAGGATAACTCATATATCCCACTGTGGTATCTCAAGTCTAAGGACCACTATGCTCGCTCAACTCGAGAAGGTTCCTATTGACGTTGGTGTACCATCTATTAGGAAACCTTCAGTGAGTCGTTCAGTGTCTTATCAAATAAACACCTACATGTCTATACGAGTCTCCCGGGACTCATGGTTCACTGAGATAAACCATCGGACCAAGTCACGATATACGACATGTACTGGTCTCAGCAGATTTTACTAACCGACCCGTGTTAGTAAATCTTGACCAGGAACTTTATTTAAGGATATACAACTAATAATGCGTTTCCCAATGTAAATTACAAATTACGTTGTAACTGCGCACTATACTGTAAATCCTAGGGTCTTTGTCTAATATACACGTATCACTGAACCAGATTCAGTTTCGATCTAATCGTAATCAGATATCTAATCTCAATTAGATCGAATAGGTGTTTAAAAGACAAGGGTGCTACCATTAAAAATAATAATGTTATGGAAAATCAAACTGCTCGTATTTATGAATCGAACATAAATACGATCCGGATTAGCACTCCGAGCACCAACCCTAACAGATAGTATATAGCACCTGACATCTACAGCCATGCGTAACCGCATCTCCCATGTGATTGAAAACTCTTCATTTTGGTCATCTAGGTATTGAAAGAGTGTTCCATTGGGAATAAACTCATATACTAAAAGAGGAACTTGGGTCTCCAAGCAACAGCCAAGCAACTTGACAACATTTCTGTGGTTAATTTGAGATAAAATTACCACCTCATTGATGAATTCCTCAACTTTTCTCTCATCTATTATTTTAGATTTTTTAACAGCCACGATTTTTCCATCTACCAACATTCCTTTGTAGACAGTGCCTTGGCCTCCTTGGCCAAGGATTCGATTCATGTTGAAATTATTAGTGGCCTTTTCCAATTCTTCGGAGGTGAACAATTTTGTTTTCTCAATATTACCTTCATTGGAAGACAACTCTTGTTGCAGTAATAAACCGCCATTTCTCTTGAAGAATTTTTGCTTCAGTTTGATTTCTCTTCTTCTTTTGACAAACTTATATAGCCACCATGCTCCAGTGAGTAGAAACAACATTCCGAGCCCGCCAGCAGTGCAACCTGCACCTCTTAAGGATCATAATGTTTATATATTGTCAAGATCATTAATTTATTTAAGATATGTTTGGGATTGGTATGCTGCGAATTAGAATCACTAACAGTCCAAGTAAAATAAGAGTTGTTATTTAAGTTTTTATGCTTTAAAAAATAAGTGGATGGAAGGGATAGAAGTACCTATAACAATAAATCTGTTACGAGATGTTTTGCCAAATATTAATGTATTTATTGTGGAGCATCTCCGTTCTGGGTCAGAGCCAGAACTGGAGAGGAAATAACCAGGGGGACATAATTGGGAGCAATTGTGTCCGCTTGTGGTATTGCAGATCAAGGAACCTGCATAATTAAAGCCAAAACACAAAACATCAAATTAATTAAACTATGGCAAGAAATTTTTAATTAAAAGAATCTTTACCTGAACACAAGTGTGGGGAATTAGGATAGGAATTATCGCAAATGCAAAAATGACTTGAGCCTAGTTGTATTATACAGTAATTATCCTTGTTACAAATTGTAGTGTGCGAATTATATTCTTCAAAACAAGATCCTTTTCCTTTTCCCCACTCCAACACAGCAGGAACTTTTTCTTGATCCTTCAAAACAATGGGATTACTCTGAGAAGAATAGTAGCTTCTGAAGAGCCAATCTTGTTCAACCATGGAAACAGAAGTGCATTCCTGGTTGATACTTTGAGAGTATTCGTATGAAGTATTCGCATTGAAAACCTTACTATTTGGAGGAATGGTACATGACAAGTCGCAGCAATCAGTACCATTCTGTGTAGGATCACATGTACACATAGACAGGCACCCACCACCAGTTGAATCATTCTTCTGTGTATACTTGTCACAACCCATGGCAGTGAACCTATTGTTGTTTTGTGAGAACGAAAATGGGGTGCCTGTCATGTTAACCCCGTTAGCATTAGCAATATTATTACTGCCATTCAAAGAAATTACAGAAATATTAACTACGATATAAGGCAAGCTGCTGCTGTCAGATATCTGCGGAGATATTTCCAGGTTGATGCTTTTGATAAGAGCTTTTGGAGAACCTGAAGAAGTATTATCACAGACTACTTCAAAACTCTTATCAAAATAGCACCCATCTCCGATTCCGAATGGATACTCAATCCCTACATCCCCGCACTGATTTGGACATAAAAGCGCTGATGCTTTTATTGTCCAGAGTAACAAAATGATCTCCAACAAAACAATACCATAATTATTATGAACTCCCATCTTAACATTTATTCAGTGAAACTGCAAATCTATTATTATTCTTCTGCCATTTTCTTCAACCTCCATTGAAACATTTATTTCAGCAAGCAAATCAGCTTGACTTTAATCTAATTGGCCTTTTTAGTCTTCTTTCATTATTTGTCAAAGTCTTCTCAAATTATCAATTATCCACTATGTCATACCGACATATATAACATGATAGCGATGTATCACTCACCATCGATCTCAAAGTTTTTAGAATAAAAAAAAAAAAAATTCACACTTTTTTTTTAAAATTATAGGAAAATACACCGTCAAATAAGGGTGCCAATGGGTCGGATCGGGTCGGGTAATTATTATTTTGACCCGGGCCCGGGAAAAGCATGGCCCGAGCTTCTTCCAGGCCGGGTCAGGCCGGCCCAACTCGGGCCCTGACTTAATGTTCTAGGCCCGATTTTTTATTAATAAAAAATTTAAATATATTTTTAATTTATTATATAGATATTTATATATATGTACATATATATAATTTATTAGATAAATATATATAATATTTTTTAAGCCCGGGCCGGGCCCGGGCTTAATGTGCTAGGCCTGACTTAGATGCTTAATTGGATTTTGTATACCAATTGTGTTGGATAATTAATAAATAAGAATTTATACATAACTAATTTTTAACCGTACATTACTATCTATATTATAAAGCACAATGATGTGGGGGAAAGAGAATGTAACAGATGGTTAGAATTAAGAGAAATAATATATTCAAATGCTATCTTTATGTAGCTTAATTGCCGGCTCAGATCATTTCATTATAATCTAATGGCTGATAAAGAATCTTTCCATTATAAAATCTCTATAAAAATGGAAAATGAAAACTACCAAATAAATTAAAGAATAAAATCATTTATTAAAGGAAAATAAAAACTACCAAATAAATTAAGGAATAAAATCATTTAATTAAAAAATAAAATCATTTTATTATAAATAAATTAAATAACAGAATCTCAATATCTCTGTAAATTCTGTAACATTGTGCCGTAAGTATGGGCACACACTAGTTAATATATATGTGATAAAAGAATTGGTATATGATTTATAAATAAATTATATAAAATCACTAAGACAAAAAATATATTTTTATATTGTAGTAAATATTTGTTGGCATTTTAGTTTTTTTATTTGTGAGAATTAAATTGCATTGGACCATAGTAAGCCCGTTTATGATTGTTGCTGGGATGATCAAATGTTATTGTAAAAATAACTTTATCTTCAATATAATTTTAGAATTATCCTTGTTTAAAATATGCTTGTATAATTTTTTATATAGGTTAATTGGACGAGGTGTGTGAATAGGTATTGAATGATGTCAAATATAATTTTATGTTTTTTATAATATTGGTTACATGTACTTTCAAATAGCGGAAGTGACGTATCAATAATTTGTTAAATTAAAGGTGGTGTACAGATAATTTGTTAAATTTGAGGTGTTGTTGAGATAATTTTCTTTTATAATATAAATTAAATAAAGCAGTTTGACATAAATGCTCTTATAATGTCATTAAGACGGTAATTCTTAATACTAAATATAAACTCGAGATGATGCAGTATCATTATCATAAATTTTTAGAAATGATCTATATTTTCAATTAATTGGAGGTAGTTGGTTAATAATTTCCGTTGAATTAATAATTAATTACGTAAAGAAGTATTTCTTCAAAGATTCCTCTTCTGGACCCCTCTCTTGGCCAAATTCATTTTTAATTCGGAAGACTGGAAGAGTAAGCGAACTTCTATTTCAATTTAATTTAATCACGGATATCATTAAAATAGTCCAAATTATAATCGTTGAAGATTTCAAACATGACAAACTCGTCAAAGACTTCAGATGACATTTTTTTGGGGACAATTTAATTTGTTTCCGTCCCATCTTTTCGGAACAAAAAATCATTTAAATCTCGTCTTATATCTTATTAAATCTCGTTCCTTCTCGTTAAATCATATATTATCCTATTGTCTCGCCTAACCGCGTCTCGTCTCGCTTGAGTATTCATGACATATTTGTATCATATCATGCCATGTCCTTTTTATGTAGTACATATAGTGTATTAAACAGAAAACAAACATGCTAAAAACAAAACGTATCCAGAAAATAATTGTAGATCTACTTTACATGCATGAACCCTAAAAACCCTAAAACTTAGAGAATATGAAAAACCTGATGAACACGACGAATGCAGTGGTCCGGATCCAGAATATTCTCTATCCTTAAGAACTAATCAGCTCCGTCTCGGTGCTCTACAGCTTTGTGGCTAATGTTCTCCCAGGATAACCCGGATTCCTCTTGTTCAAAGGGCACGCCTTAACAAGATCTCGAACTATGAATATGGTGGCACTCTCTCAGACTCAAGAAAGCAATTTAAGACTCCCACTTATTGGATGAAATTCAGATTTTATTTGTATATCTTTAAAGGAACATGATGACTTCCTTTTATAAGCATGGAAGAGTGCCTCAAGGGAACCCTTTGGGTTAGAGTGCAACCCTCCAAAGGGTTGCACCCCTCCTATGCATCCCTTGGATCATAAGACCATGTTACACACAAACGGAGGACATGTACCTAAGGGGTACCATCCAATGGACATGTCCCTCCTCCATCCAAAACAATATATTTGAATATTTGAAGAATTTTCAATAATCCCCTACAATTTTTCAAATATTCATGAAGACACTTGAGAGAGTTTCCGTGAACTAAAGCTGCATCGAAATAGGTAGCTTTCGCCTTTAACTTTTCCTAGTGAATGACAATCGGATTTACTTGGCAAACCAGTGACCCATAGTCTTGAACTGTTCTGCCGTTAGTGTAAACCAAGACAATTGCCAACACACAGCTTTACTTCGACCATTTCTCATTCTACGGTTGTGTTCATTTCGGCCCTGAACAACGGTCAAGTACTTTAGGGTAACCCGCCTTTAAAAGTTCTCATGGAAGCGGCCTCACTTCTTACTTGAAATAAGTGATGTACTATGAAGATGTAATATGTCTTTACCCTCATTAGGACTCATCTCCTAATATAGTGATCATTAAAAGCCTTAGCTTATCCTAACCATGACAGACAGCACTCAGCGTCATTATCGGAATGGGAATGAGTACAAAACTCCTCAGTGCTTGTTTTGAATTGCATAAAGTTTCAGTTGTCCCTTTTGAACCTAGATCATGGGATCTCCAGTCAGCTAGGTTGGGTTTCCACAGTGACAATTCTTAATTTATAGGCTTCAAGCCCATTCCCCTCGATGACTTCTCAACTTGCTCTCGAGGTAAACCTTTAGTTAGTGGATCCGCTAGGTTTTCCTTCGACTTAACATAATCGATCGTTATTATGCCACTTGAGAGCGGTTGACGTATGGTATTATGTCTCCGACGTATGTGTCGAGACTTAACCATTATATATTGTATTTTGGGCTCTCCCAATAGCCGATTGGCTATCACAATGTATGCTAATCGCTGGCACCGGTTTGGGCCAACTAGGAATATCCTCCAGGAAGTTTCTAAGCCATTCTGCTTCTTCCGCTTTTTTATCTAACGCTATGAACTTTGATTCTATAGTAGACCGGGCAATACACGTTTGCCTCGAGGATTTCTATGACACGACTGCACTACCAAGTGTGAAAACAAATCCACTCGTAGATTTGGAATCCACTATATCAGATATCCAGTTATCATCGATGTATCCCTCTAGAACAACATGATATCTTATATCTGCTAAGCTTGTTCACAGTTTGAAGTTTCTCTCAAACTTCATATTTTGAAGTTTCTCTCAGATACCTCAAAACTCTTACTATGGCTTTCCAGTGGTTATGTCATGGATTACTCGTATATCTGCTAAGCTTGTTCACAGTTTGAGCGATATCAAGTCGTGTGCAATTCGTGAGATACATCAAACTTCTGATGATTCTCGAATACTCTAAATGCGATACGCTTGAGGCAGTATTCTTTGATAGATAAAGAGTTAGGTCCACAGGGGTTCTAGCCACATTTAGATCCCCTTTGATATATTTATCAAGTATCTTCTCAATATAATGAGTCTAAGATAATATATATCCGTCTGATGTTCTAGAAATCTTAATTCCTATGATCACATCAGCTACTCCCAAATCTTTCATATCAAATCTGCTAGATAACACGTTTTTGGTAGACTGAATTATTTCATGATTACTACCAATTATGAGCATATCGTCTACATAGAGACACACAATGACATATCCTTTTTGAGTTGATTTGGTGTACACACATTTATCACACTCATTGGTTTTGAATCCACTTGACAACATCTCTTTGTCAAATTTCTCATGCCATTGTTTAGGTGCTTGTTTTAATCCGTACAAGGATTTTACAAGTTTGCACACTTTCTGTTCTTGTTCAGGAACATTAAACCCTTCTGGTTGTTCCATGTAAATCTCTTCATCCAATTCACCATTCAAGAATGACGTCTTTACATCCATTTGATGTATTTCAAGACCAAATATAGCTGATATGGCTATGAGAATTCTTATCGATGTGATACGAGTCACTGGTGAATAGGTGTCAAAGTAATCAAGGCCTTCCTTTTGTCTATAACCTTTTATGAAAAGTCTTGTCTTGTACTTATCTATTGATCCATCTGTTTTCATCTTCCTTTTGAATATCCATTTGTAGCCCAGTGGCTTACAACTTGGAGGAAGATCAACCAACTCCCAAGTATGGTTCTGTAGGATTGAATCAATCTCACTGTTAATAGCCTTTTTCCACAGAAGTGCCTCCGGAGAAGACATAGCTTCTTTATAGCTTTGAGACTCATTTTCTAACAAGTATGTTAGAAAATCGGGACCAAACGACTTAGACATTCTAGCTCTTTTGCTACGTCTAGGTTCGATTGTCTCAACGTTCACGCGTTGATCTGATTCTTGGTCAACCTTATCACCGTCCTTGACAGTATCAATTGTTCTTTTGAGAGACTCGATTCTTTGTCTTTCCTTATAAGGAAACGTCTCTTCAAAAAATATCGCATTCCTTGACTCAATTATCATATTCAGATTGATGTCAGGAATCTCAGACTTGTGTACCAAGAATCGATACGCACTACTGTTGCGAGCATATCTAATGAAAATGCAATCAACAGTTTTGGGTCAAACTCTAACCTTCTTAGGTTTAGGAACCATTACTTTGGCAAGACACCCCCACACTTTAAGGTATTTGTAGGAAGGTATGCGACCCTTCCACAACTCATATGGTGTTTTGTCCAATCTTCTGTGAGGAAGTTTGTTCAGAACGTAGTTTGCGGAAAGCAATGCTTCCCCCCACAAGTTCTGGGATAAACTAGAACTTGTCAACATGGCGTTCATCATTTCCTTCAACGTTCGGTTTTTGCGCTCAGCAATCTGATGAGCGGAAAATATATCAATATTTACCGCCCCTTTAACAAAGTGCAGTTTTGGAAATTCCAGTTTTGCACATCTGTCGTATTTTGGGCATAACTTTTTACTCCGATATGGGATTGAGCTGATTCAAGTTCCATATTAAAGAAGACTCAAAGATCTACAACTTTCAAAGACAAAATATTTTCGAATTATGAAGATGGCATGACCGAAATGGATGAACCATCCAGAAGTGTGTTGTGTGTAATTATTAAAGTCATTTTTCAATCATTTTCAAAGCAAAAAAAAAAATTAATAAATAAATAATATATAAACTATTTAAAACTTGACTTAATGAGGATACCGCTATATTGGCCGGTTAGTAATTAATTATAAATTGGTTTTAACCTGACTAAGTATGGATACCGCCTGGTTGGTCGGTTGGTAATTAATTATTAATTTGACTTAATCAGGATACCGCCTTTATGGCTGGTTGGTAATTATCACGTAAAGTTAATGTATTATATTAAGGGAGATATCTAAAATAGTAGTAATAAAAGTTGATCATCTAACCCCAGTATTTTCTTTTATTGTACTTTACTTATTTAATTTCAGTAATTTACTTTTCAGCAATTTACTTTTCAGTATTTAATTTTCAGTATTTTACTTTATGTCTTTTATTTTATTTAAATTTTTACTACCCGTAAATTTGTGTCGTAACTAAGCCAGTTATCTGAGGTTGTGATGAAATCCAATATCACCGGTTTATAAGGGGTTAAATTATAGCTTGGGTAATATAAATGTTTATTTATTGAGTCTTAATCTTAATGCTTTTTATTAACTGGCCATTAATAAAATTGATTAAGTAAACTTAAAATGAACTTGGAAAAGAGATTTTATGTTAAAGACCTTAGACTTAATAGCCCACGATCTTCCTTGAGAATAGATAACCATTAATAGATTTCCTTACAGGATATGAATATACCTGTCGGGCGGGGTAGCTATAATTGGAACTTAAGCTTAATGAATCCAGGTAATTTGGTTGACATAGACATATGGTTCAATTGAGTTATACTGGGTATTTGTAATCGACCATCGGAAGAGGCTTTTACATAATATAGTGTTCCGGGTTAATAAATTAATATATTACCCAACTGTAAGATAACCACTTCATCTTTAATAGATATTGGAATGATTCACAACCCTGGATAGTTTTATAAATTTGAATTTTCTTCAATCTACTTTCAAGAAATTTTATTTACTTGTTTTAAGTTTTAAAGTCACCACCCAATCAAACAATCAATCTATTAGATACTTGTAAACATTTGACCTCATAAAAAATTAATAGCAAAGGTTTTAAGTCCTTGTGGGATCGATACTTTTTATACTACTTGAACGATACGTGCGCTTGCGTTATACGTGTGTGATTACGCACCGGTCAAGTTTTTGGCGCCGTTGCCGGGGACTTATTTATCTTTCACTGTTAGTTTAGAGGTTAGATACTTTTACTTTTAACTAATTTTCTTTTTACTTATTGTTGTTGTTTTCTTGTGTTTCAGGTTCTCAGAAACTATATGAGACGAACCAGAAGCTTTGAACTCCGACCGCTTGACCTAGAAATTGAAAGAACCATCAGACAGTTGAGAAGGGAAATGCGAGAAGGCCAAGAAGCTTTGGTCAACATGGACCCTGAACCTTTGGAAGTTGCACCACCGATACCCATTCGAGACAGAACCATTCCGGTGGTCGACGACTTCATTTCCTGTATTGTACTTCCTCCTTTACCAGCAAATGCGTGTGACATCAAAACATGCATCCAGATGATTCAGCAGTCAGTACAGTTTGGGGGAAATGCAACTGAAGATCATAATTCCCACATCAGCAACTTCCTGGAAGTTTGCGGTACTTTGAATTACAACCGAGCAGCTGAAGAAGCAATGAGACTGCGGGTTTTTCCATATTCCCTGAAAGACAGAGCTAAAGCTTGGCTACATTTGTTACCAGCAGGTTCCATCACAACTTGGAATACTCTAGCCACCAAATTCCTTGCAAAGTACTTTCCACCAGCCAGAACTGCAAAGTTGAGGAATGACATCACATCATTCGTGCAGTAAGATTCAGAATCCCTTTGCGAAGCTTGGGAAAGATTCAAAGATTTACTCTGGAAATGTCCTCATCATGAGATCCCAAAATGGCTACAAGTCCAAACCTTCTACAATGGACTTTTTGGAATAATGAGAACCACAATTGATGCTGCTGCTGGAGGAGCTTTGATGGAAAAAGGAGAAGATCAAGCCTGGGACTTAATTGAAGAAATGGCCAACAACAACTCCTTGTGGCCAACAGAAAGGAGCATGATTCAAAGAATTGTAGGAATTTATGAAGTTGGAGCCAACACAGCACTGAATTCCAAGCTGGATGTGATTTACAAAAATCTGGAAACTCTTAACATGAAAGTTAATGGTGGATCCACAAGTTCACCATTTGGAGGAGCACCTGAGTCATAATCTTTCAACCAACATAAAGAAACGGTGAATTATGTCAACAATTTCAACAGACAGAAGTGTTGATCCACTTGAAAAAGATAGAAGCAAAACATGACTCTCAAGCAGTAAGATATGATGCTATGTTTCAATCCCAAGCAGCATTAATTCAAAGTCAATCAGCTTCTATTAAAGCACTGGAGAATCAAATTGGACAACTGGCCAATGTTAAGAGTTACAGACCGCCAGGTAACCTTCCTAGCACACTGAACCAAATCCGAGGAACATGGGGAAGGAGTAGTGTCATGCCATCTTGTTAAAAAGCGGTACTGAAATCAACAAAGATGTTGGAGCCAAAACAACTGCTGAGGAAGTTCCAAAAGAAACAAAGCAACAGATGGAGGAAAAAGAAGCAAAGGAAAAAGAACAGATCACTCCACCTCCACCTTTTCCTCAGCGTCTTCAGAAGAATAAACTGGACAAGCAATTTGCTCGATTCTTGGAGGTGTTCAAAAAGCTGCATACCAACATTCCATTTGCAGAAGCGTTGGACCAAATGCCCAGCTATGCCAAATTTATGAAACACATTCTTTCACGAAAGCAGAGATTGGGAGATTATGAGACAGTAGCATTATCAGAAGAATGCAGCGCCATCATTCAGAGAAAACTTCCTCCAAAGTTGAAAGATCCTGGCAGTTTCACTGTTCCTTGTACCATAGGAGAACATGACTTCGGTAAGGCTCTGTGTGATCTAGGTGCGAGTGTTAACTTGATACCTTTTTTTATTTTCACGAAATTACAGATTGGAGAAACAATGCCAACTTCAGTCTCTCTACAACTTGCTGATAGAACGCTCGTATTTCAAAGAGGCGTAGTTGAGGATGTGCTGGTCAAGGTTGACAAATTCATTTTCCCAGCAGATTTTATTGTCCTTGATATGGAGGAAGACGCAGACGTGCCAATCATCCTCGGGAGACCATTCTTGGCTACAGGTCGAACCATTATTGATGTACAAAAAGGAGAACTAACCATGAGGGTACAGACCAAGAAGTAACATTCAATGTTTTTAAAGCCATGAATTTCCCGAATGACGAGAAGGAGGAATGTTTCAGACTTGATGTGATACATAGTACCATTCAGAACTCTGATGCAATGCAAAGTTCTACTGACAAACTTAAAACGTGTCAATTGCCTGTGGAGCCTGAAGATAAAGCGTCTTTTGCACTGAAAAAGCCAATTCTTGCACTACAAGCAACAGAAGAGAAAAAGTTCCACCAGCTCAACGAATTGGAGGAATTTCACAATCAGCCTTTTGAGGATGCCGAATTGTATAAAGAAAAGGCCAAGAAGAGACAGGATGAGAAGTTAGTGTGTATACAACTGGAACCAGGGCAGAAGGTACTGTTAAACAAATCAAAGGTGAAATTCTTCCCATGGAAGCAAAAATCACGGTGGTCAGGTCCATTTGTGATCACTAAAGTTTTACCAGATAGAGCCGTTGAGATACATGATCCTGACTCCAACAAAAATTTCAAGGTTAAAAACAAGCGTGTCAAGCACTACTG
This sequence comes from Zanthoxylum bungeanum, assembly GCA_019454045.1. Lineage (NCBI taxonomy): Eukaryota > Viridiplantae > Streptophyta > Magnoliopsida > Sapindales > Rutaceae > Zanthoxylum > Zanthoxylum bungeanum. Next base: position 160,176 of record SKCR01027705.1, read on the forward strand.
GGGAGAATCATTTGAGCGACAAAAAGAAAGTGTCACACTTTCAGATCCAGCTTAACGTTCGAGAAGTCACGTCTAGCTGACGACTTTAAACTTAGCGCTCGTAGGGAGGCAACCCATGCAATTTTTGTATATATTGTGATTTGGTGTGATTTAATTTGGTGTGTTTAGTTTTTGCAGATTAAGACATTTCAGGATGGAAGAAGTTCTCGCAAAACTTCACAAGCAATTTCCTTCTCTCCCTCAAAAATCTCTGATGAAAGTCTACAAAGCTCGCTTGGAACGGATGAGACTACTGATGATCAAAGGTATTCCTACTAACATTCGTTGGATTATTGAAGCACGGGTCCGATTGGCAGGTGAGTCTTCTGACTCTTTTATTTCACATCTGCCTGGTTTAGGAAGGAGCACTTATGCTAAAAAGAGAATAGCCAAAAGAATGGTGTTTGTTATAAATGTGCTCGCATGTGTTTTGTAATAATCGTTGTCGTTCTTTAGAATGGTGTCTGATAACCGCGAAGATAAGATTAACTTCATTAGGGATGGCTTGAGTAAGGAGTCTTTGGATGACATATCTAAAACTCTTGAGACGCATCCCAGTGGATGTGTGTATCACGAGATTCGTGTTGTTAACGCACAATTCCAAAAGGAAAGACAACTGTTAAGTCTCGGGAATCTGACTCAAAAAGACTATGTTTGCCAATTTATAAGAAAATTGGATGGGAAGCTTGTCCCTGACGCATAGACGTCAATCAAGCCGCTACTTTTCTTGTGCATATTATATCTCTTTGTCTTTTTCTGATAATTGTGGATTTGTTTTGTTGTTTTCTTTTATTTTCTCCGACAGGATCCAGACCATTTTGACATCACGATTTATTTTACTATTAAACTAATAATTTTCATTTGGCAGGTACTAGTGCTATTATTTTACTCACCCTTTTCAGGTATTATAAATTTAACTCATCATTGCACTTTTGAAGAAATCCAGAGTAAAACATGGAAGCCACTTCAAGAAGACGAGTTGAAAACATCTGTGTGTTTGCGGTAGTAGTGTTGGTACTAAACCACAATACGTAGAAGCAGCACAAGAATTGGGTCGAGTCTTAGCTACAAGAAATATGCACTTAGTATATGGCGGAGGCAATCTTGGACTAATGGGGATCGTTTCAAAGGCCGTACAGGAGGAGGTAGTAACGTTTTAGGAATCATCCCAAACCCTTGGCAGAGGCAAATCTTATTGGATCATCAAACGGAGAGGAACTGATCGTGTCAGGTATGTCTGAACGACTGGTAGAAATGATTAACCGTGCTGATGCTTTTATTGCTTGCCAGGTGGCTTGGGTACATTAGAGGAAATTTTTATAGTGCTATCTTGGGCGAACTTGAACATACACCAGAAACCAATTGGGCTGTTTAACGTTGATGGATTTTATGATTTTCTTTGTGTGTTTCTTGATGATGCCCGGAGAAATGGGTTCGTGTCAAAACTTTTGAAAGAACTCCTCTTTACTGCCAGAACTGCTCCGGATCTAATTGAACAAATCTTAGCCTATGAACCACAAGTTGACCATATCCTTTCAAAGATAAATTGGTCCGAGGACGATCATGGTAAGAGGCGTCATTTTATTTGGATCTTAACCTTTAATTTCCTGTAGAATTTCGGCTAACCATGTATTATCTTCTAAACTCTTCTTCTACTGTTTAAGACATTGGGGACGATGTCTCATTTAGGTTTGGGGGAGAGAATTAGTTGATTAGTACCTTGTTTTTAGTTTTGTGTTGTTTTATTTTAGTCCAAAATGTTTCGAAAAATACAAAAAAAAATTGAAAAAGTTTCAAAAAAATTACAAAAATATTTGTTTATGTGTTTTTATTTTGACTAAAAGGTGAAATTGGTAAGAGATAACTGAGTAGAGAGTTTTCACTCCTGAGACGTATTTCAAACTATTTTTAACAAGTTAATTTTTGTTTATTTCCTTTTGAATTATTTAATTTGTGAATTCTCCATAATACTGACTAAAATGGATCTTCATATGCTCAGTTAGCAGATATTATCAACATGCATAGTAACATACGGACATGAACTGTAATTGAAAAGTTTGTAATATTCAGTGCTCTAGTTTAATTGGATGAAGCATCTCAAAAAGTGATGGAGTAAAAAAAAAGTCTGTAAGGGTGTTTTAACACCTAGTGCCCTAAAACCAACTGGTTTGGGAGTCACTGGCTCAAAGCTCGCTACATGGATCAGAGATGTTGCCGAATAAATATATATATTCTGAAGTCTGAGTAATTAAGTCTGTAGGGGTGTCTTAACACATGGTGCTCTAAAGCCAACTGGTTTGGGAGCCACCGGCCCAAAGCTCGTTACATAGATGGAATTATTGTATATAAATAAAAATAGAGAAAAAATCAAGAAAAAAATCAAAAAAAAATCAGAAAAATTATTCCATTGCCATAAAAAATGTGTGAAATCTGAAGAACTTTAAGACAAAAATATTACTCTCTTATAACTACACTTGTGACTGTTGTGGGCAAAAATGAGATTGATTAATACTTTGTTGGCTGTGTATATGGAGAATGGTAAATATAATCGGAGAATTTACTTATTCGGTAATTTAGAAAGAACCAAAAAAACAACTAGTAACTTGGAGTAGAAGTTTCACCTGATTAGTCACTAACTTTCTTTATTCTCTTTTCTCTTGTCTTTTTGCTTTTGTGTGCATTAGTTTTACTACCTTTTTACTTTTGTAAAATGTTTGTGGGTATCATTGCTGTAAACCCTCACGAGACTACAACTCGTCCACTAGGGACACCTAGGGGTTTAAAGGCATGTTGCGTACGCTAAATGCAACCGTGATTCCTACGAAAGTGGCTTAGTTTATTTTTTTTTTGTTTTGCTCGATGACTAGCAAAATGTTAGGTTTGGGGGTGTGATGAGCGGAAAATATATCAATATTTACCGCCCCTTTAACTTAATATTTTGTTTAGTTTCTCGGGTTTGATGAACGTTTTGATGTGTTTTAGTTTATTTTGCTGATAAAAAATATATCGGGTCTCAATGAAATCATTTAGGACGATATGGGTCAAATAAGGGCAATTATTGGACTTGATATTTTAATTTTGGAGATTTGAAACTTGAAATGGCGTTTTTGACAAAGTGCAGTTTTGGAAATTCCAGTTTTACACATCTGTCGTATTTTGGGCATAACGTTTTACTCCGATATGGATTGAGCTGATTCAAGTGCCGATTAAAGAAGACTCAAAGACCTACAACTTTGAAAGACAAAATATTTTCGAATTCTGAATAGTGCATGACCGAAATTGATGAACCATCCAGAAGTGTGTTGTGTGTAATTATTAAAGTCATTTTTCAATCATTTTCAAAGCAAAAAATAAATAAATTAATAAATTAATAATAAAATTATCAAATCATCACTAAACATGATAAGCAATTAGTGGAGCAATTAATAATGGATTTGGTAGAGTAATTAGTGGAGAAATTAATAATGGATTTGGTGGAGAATTTGATGGAGGCAAAATTTTGCCTATAAATACCAAGCCATTTCATTTGTAAAATTCATACTTTCTTCTTTGAAATTCCTAAAGAATAAATAAGAAGATTGTATCTTGTTTGTTTATTTACAGTTTTCAGTAATTAATTTCCGCTTTCTCACTTTCTTTTCTTTATTTTTCAGTTTTTACTTTCCGCAATTTACTTTTACGCACAATCATTTCATTTCTTTACTTTTGCAGTTTTTATTTTTCAAGCAATGAGGAGGTAATTCCCCTTTTGGGGTGAAAGGTAAAGCTTTTATTATTGCTATTTAGATTAATCTCCCTTAATTATAATATATAAACTATTTAAAACTTGACTTAATGAGGATACCGCTATATTGGCCGGTTGGTAATTAATTATAAATTGGTTTTCACCTGACTAAGTATGGATACCGCCTGGTTGGTCGGTTGGTAATTAATTATTAATTTGACTTAATCAGGATACCGCCTTTATGGCTGGTTGGTAATTATCACGTAAAGTTAATATATTATATTAAGGGAGATATCTAAAATAGTAGTAATAAAAGTTGATCCTATAACCCCAATATTTTTTTTTATTGTACTTTTACTTTATTTAATTTCAGTAATTTATTTTCAGCAATTTACTCTTCAGCAATTTACTTTCAAGTAATTTACTTTTATTTTTTTTACTTTTTACTTTTATTTTTTACTTTTTTTTACTTTTCAGCAATTTACTTTTCAGTATTTAATTTTCAGTATTTTACTTTATATATCTTTTATTTTATTTAAATTTTTACTACCCGTAAATATGTGTCGTAACTAAGCCAGTTATCTGGGGTTGTGATGAAATCCAATATCACCGGTTTATAAGGGGTTAGATTATAGCTTGGGTAATATAAAGGTTTATTTATTGAGTCTTAATCTTAATGCTTTTTATTAACTGGCCATTATCTAAAATTGATTAGGTAAACTTAAAATGAACTTGGAAAATGGATTTTAGGTTAAAGACCTTAGACTCAATAACCCACGATCTTCCTTGAGGATAGATAACCTTTTAATAGATTTCCTTATAGGATAGGAATATACCTGTCGGGCGGGGGTAGCCATAATTGGAACTTAAACTTAATGAATCCAGGTAATTTGGTTGACATAGACATATGGTTCAATTGGGTTATACTGGGTATTTGTAATCGACCATCGGAAGAGGCTTTTACATAATTTAGTGTTCCAGGTTAATAAATTAATATATTACCCAACTGTAAGATAACCATTTCATCTTTAATAAATATTAGAAGGATTCACAACCCTGGATAGTTTTATAAATTTGAATTTTCTTCAATCTACTTTCAAGAAATTTTATTTACTTGTTTTAAGTTTTAAATTCACCACCCAATCAAACAATCAATCTATTAGATACTTGTAAACATTTGACCTCATAAAAAATTAATAGCAAAGGTTTTAAGTCCTCGTGGGATCGATACTTGTTATACTACTTGAACGATACGTGCGCTTGCGTTATACGCGTGTGATTACGCACCGGTCCCAATCCCGTTTTTTTGAGGAGAATAAGGAGCAGTGGTTTCGTGAATAATTCTGTGCACAGAACAATTTTCACCGAATGGTGAAACATATTCACCACCTCTATCACTCCTGATTCTTTTGATTTTCAACTTCGTTCTTATAGTGTATAAAGCTCTCAATAGCTTCAGCTTTGCTCCTCAGCAAATGCACATAACAGAATCTTGTGATATCATCGATAAAAGTGACAAAGTACTTTTTACCGCCTCTTGTTTGCACAATATTCATGTCACACATGTCAGTGTGTACAAGTTATAAAGGTTCAGAACTGCGTTCTTTAGAATGAAATGATGTTCTATGCATTTTTTCTTCAACACATGTCTCACACTTATGTTGGCTATCAATTGCAAATTTAGGTATAAGGTCCATGTTAATTAATTTACGCATGGTATCATAATTAACATGTCCTAACCTCCCATGTCATACATTTTGTGACTCAATAATATAAGCAGAAGTACTAGCTTTATTTATAGCACGATTGACAGTCATTACATTTAGCTTGAAAATGCCCTCAGTTAGGTATCATTTCCCTACATACATATCATTCTTAGTCATTACAAACTTATCAGAAACAAACACAAGCTTAAAACCAGCCTTACTAAGGAGAGAGCCCGAGACCAAGTTCTTCCGAATATCTGGAACATGCAGTACATTCTTCAATGCTAGCTCCTTTCCGAATGTCATCTTCAGAACCAGTGTGCCTTGTCCAACCACCTAAGAGGTAAATGAGTTTCCCATTGTCAGACGATCGCCGCCATCGACCTTCTGATATAAGGAAAACATCTTGCTATCTGCACAGATATGACGAGTAGCCCCAGTGTCTACCCACCATTCTCTCGGATTCCCAACTATGTTGGCTTCGGTTACCACCGCTGATAGTTCCATCTTTGAGATCTCATCAGTCAGCTGCTCACCTTCAGTGACATGGGCCTCATTTTCTTTTTCTTACCATTGTCCTGAGACTTCTTGTTTCTGCAGTCCTTTGTCATATGACCGCTTTTTCCACAGTTGTAGCATTTCCCCTTGAACTTCTTGTTCGTTTGGGAAGAATCAGCTCCACTGTTCTTTCTCTTTTTGCTACCCTTTACACCCTCAATGATGTTGGCCTTGGACTCCATAGTCTTGTAGCTGGTCTTCTCGGACTTCCTATTGTCCTCTTCGATTCTCAATCGAACCGCGAGGTCTTCAAGGCTCATCTGCTTCTTTTTGTGTTTCAGATAGCTCATGAAGTCCTTCCATGATGGAGGCAATTTTTCAATTATTGTGGCAACTTGAAACGTCTTATAGAGTTTCATACCCTCATCCAGTATTTCATGAATGATCAACAGCAGTTCACCCAACTGAGACATCATCGTCCTTGAATCTACCATCTTGTAGTCCAGGAACCTACCCACGACAAATTTCTTTTGTCCGGCATCCTCGGTTTTGTATTTCTTCTCGAGAGATTCCCAGAGAATCTTCGCAGAAGTCATGCCTTGGTACACATTATACAGGGTACTGTCAAGACCACCCAAAAGGTAGTTCTTGCATAGGAAGTCTCCAGACATCCATGTCTGTTCTCGCTCTTCCTTGGCTATTTCTGATTCACCCTCCACATGACCCGTAGGATCTTTGAGAAATTTAGCCAACTGAAGAGTTGTCAGGTAGAACAGCATTTTGCTCTGCCACTGTTTGAAATTTGCCCCACCAAATTTCTCCGGCTTTTCTCCATGAGAGACCAGTACTGTGATGTTTCCGCTAGCCATTTGTAACTGGAAAAACCAACATGGGTAAATTAGTCTACAAAAGATAAACAACGATCAACAAATGATCTTGTTCAAAGTGATATACTAGGTAACCACTTGTTGTTCTATTGGACAGTGGTTCCAATAAACACAAGTCCTTGAATTTCAACTAAAGATTCTTTAGAAAAATGAATAAACGAATATTCCCAGAGGACGAGGGGGTTCGGAGTAACCACTTAAATCCCTGACCACTTAGGCTCTTATCGCCTTTTTGACAGAATATTCTTTAAACACTTTTTCAATAGGATCTTTTAGTAATTCAAACCCATAATTACACTTATTCAATAGCTCAAACAATATATGATATGTGTAGATATATGTGTAAGTGTCAATCAAGATTGGATGGAATTTCTTGTGTATGATTCCACTTTCAATTCTCACCCAAGTATGCAACACACAATCAATTTCAACTTTATCACTATGTGTATGCTTGTAATAATTGAACAACCTATTAATAACTTAAATCTATACCACTAAGATTAATTTGTTTCAGTATATGATTTACTAAGTTAATATTAATATAAGTCTTTGCAGTTTATAAAAATTCCAGGACTATTTCGTTATTGTCATGTTCATATATACAGTCCAAAAAGACTTATTAATATAAGTCTTTTCATGCACAGTCCGTATTTTTCCAAAAAAAATTCTAACCTAGCATGCGAATTACTATCTAACAACACTAGATTGATTAGTTCTTAAGATTGTAGTACATATAGTGTTATTAAACATAAAACAAACATGCTAAAAACAAAACGTATCCAGAAAATAATTGTAGATCTACTTTACATGCATGAACTCTAAAAACCCTAAAATTTAGAGAATATGAAAAACCTGATGAACACGATGAATGCAGTGGTCCGGATCGAGAATATTCTCTGTCCTTAAGAACTAATCAGCCCCGTCTCGGTGCTCTACGGCTTTGTGGCTAATGTTCTCCCAGGATAACCCAGATTCCTCTTGTTCAAGGGGCACGCATTAACAAGATCTCGAACTGAGAATATGGTGGCACTCCCTCAGACTCAAGAAAGCAATTTAAGACTTTCACTTATTGGATGAAATTCGGATTTTATTTGTATGTCTTTAAAGGAACATGATGGCTTCTTTTTATAAGCATGGAAGGGTGCCTCAAGGGCACCCTTTGGGTTAGAGTGCAACCATCCTAAGGGTTGCACCCCTCCTATGCATCCCTTGGAGCATAAGATCATGTTACACACAAATGGAGGACATGTCCCTAATGGGTACCATCCAAGGGACATGTCCCTCCTCCATCCAAAATAATATATTTGAATATTTGAAGACTTTTCAACATTTTAAAACGAGATAAAAAAATATATTTCAAATCCCATCACAAACAGGACGAGAATCATATTGGGATGAGATGAGACGGAACAAAAAAAAATATAATCTCTAATAATAATAAATAAATATGATAAAAATTCTCTTGGAATGGGGCCCTGGAGGTCCGATATGTCATGGTCGAGTATGAGTATAATTTTATATACTCGTTGGTTGGACGGAGAGTGTGAACGAGTATGGCTAGGTACAAATTTTTGTTTTTTATGATATTGGTTACATGCACTTTCACCTAGTTAAGATGGTACAGAGATAATTTACTAAATTGAAGATGATGCACATATAATTTCTTAAACCGGGGGTGATATAGAGATATATTTCTTTATAATATAATTTAAATAAGGCGGTTGACATAAATGAACATTAAAGCAAAGTGGTTCTTTAATACTAAATATAAACTCGAGGAGATGTAGTATCATTATCAGAAATCCTTAAAAATAATCAGTATTTTCATTTAATTGGAGGTGATTCATTGATAATTTCCCTTAATTACGTGAAGAAGTATTTGTTAGAATATTTTATTCTAATATAAATTATGGGCTTCTATTAATTGTGATACATATTTTAATAAAGCGCTAAGATAATTGGTTTTGTAATAGAAACTGTGAAGCCCAATTGTCTGATGTAATAAAATGGGCTGGACTCTATATTAATTGATGTGTGAATATTAGAGCGAGCTTTGGATGTGTTATAGACTTTTGATGGATAAGCTCATTACACTCCATAAATTAGTGAGTTAATATTTCACTCTCACTCCCCTACATAACTTACTCTATAAACTTCATGATTACTCTTGACATTTCTTTCTCATTATTACTCTTGATAAGCTTCACATCATCAAAGATACATAAAGCATACACAGAGCAATTTTTTTAGAATTGTCGAGAGCAACTCAAAGCAAAACATAAAGGGGAGAAAGATTTAAGTTTAAAGCATGAGAAATATTAAGGCATATGTATAGCTTAAATCAGGGAGTGTGAGTTGCTCATAATCAAGAAGAATGTAGTAGAAGGTGATCTCCTCAGTATAAACAGTCATCAGATCTGTAAAAAATTTCGATGCATAAATGGATTCTAATCAGGTACGCTCTTCATATTCATCTGATTAATTCTTTTAATTGTATTCTAAACTCTTGTGATAAATGTCATGTTACAAAATAAATGCTAACATGTGGTATCAGAGCTTCAGGATCACAATCTTAGAATCAATGGATTTTTCATAAAATTAAGAAAAATCTGATGAATTTTTTTGGATGATTTTTATTAGATCCATATTTATTTTGATCTATTGATCTGTTAATGATTATTATTAATTGATCAAAATTTTAAGCACATAAAATTAATTGGATTGATTATTAATTAAATCTATGAATTTTGAGATTCATAAAATACTTAATTTTGTGGTGATTAGATATCGGTATCTCTACTCGACAAATAAGGTTATGGTTTTGAGTTTAATATAAGTTATGTATCTGTATATTTCAACTCAATTAAAATTAGCCATTGTGTTTTATCATACGGATTGTATAGTCTCTGCTTAGCATCAAGTCAAGTCTATTCCAATTCATATAGTGTTGAACAAGTTGCCAAGAGACCCTTAATAAAGGAAAAGTCATTCATGTTATAGCATAAAAGACTTGGCCATATTTCTCAGGAAAGAGTAGAAAGGTTAATAAAGTATGATATCCTAACTACTCTTAACTTTAGTGACATAGAAACATGTGTTGATTGTTGTAAGGGTAAACTAACCAAAATAAAGAAAAAGGAATCCACTTGTAGCTTCGACCTTTTACAGATTATTCATACATATATAAGTGGATCTTATTCACCCATAATTTGCAATAATAAGTATTATATAATATTCATTGATGATTTTTCTCGATATGGATATATGTACCTGATTAAGGAAAAGTCTGAAGCCCTTGATAAATTCAAGATCTTCAAGACTGAAGTTGAGAAACAGCTGGGAAAAATTATTAAGATTGTTAAGTCTGACCGGGGTGGTGAGTATTATGGTAAACATGAGGTCAATGTACAAATAAAGGGACTGTTTGCCAAATACTTAGAAGATTGTGGAATAGTAAGTCAATTTACTATGCCAAGTAGTCTTGAAAAGAATAGTGTAGCCGAAAGAAGGAATCGCGCCATTCAAGAGATGATAAGGAGTCTAATGTCTAGAACTAATATTCTAGACTTTCTTTGGGGTGAGGCAATTAAAACAACCTTATTGTAATATCCAAAAATTCGGAAACTTTTCGCAAGGATTTTGTATTAAAGATCAGGTCTCAGAATGAGACTACATCGAAGAATAAGAGTTTAAGTGTTGAAATATAGCTCGAAATATTTTAAAATATAGATTTGATGCTTTGGAAATTGTGTGACATGAAAGAACCGCTTACGCGATTTATGTATATTATTCTATCCGAAGAAAGTTTTTAGTTCAGTTATAAAGATAGTAACGAATTCCGATTAGGCTTATTCTTGAACCATCAAACTCATGTTTTTGAGACAAACAACTTTCATGTTGAACACTTTTCAAAATTTACATAAGAAGGACTTCAAAAATATAAATTTCCGTGAAAATCCCATGATAGATGCCTGATTGTAATTTTTGGGGGTCAAAACGTAATTTTCCAAAACTTTTCTATATATACCTCAATGTTTTTGTTAATTGCGAAAATGACATAATCCTCAAAGTCTTCCCATGCGACCCCCACCCCCAAAACACGTTGTAGCTGACCTTGGTCGCGCCGGCGGCCTCCCGGCCATCGTCAGCCGTTGCGACCGGCCAGAGGGGTGTGACGGCCACCCTCCACCTTATGGTGGCCGGCGGTAGCCTCCAAGTCATCGGAACACGGTGATAAGGAGAGAGAAAATGCATGGAATTGGTTTCTTGATCCCAGCTCGTCGCTTCGTTTCACCGCAATGACGGATTTTTCATTCCGTGCACGGTTGCATGCGAAACGAGGAATGAAGATTTGGATGAATAGTGACCCATAATGAACAGTAGCTCCGATCAAAATTCCTTCGGTTCCAACACATTTGCGGGATCGTTTGGAGTCCATATATACCCTCAAAATCTCGGTAAAACCTCATGGTAAAAATCCGTTAATTTCAAGTTTTCCGTTAAATATTCGGATGTTTCTAGTAGCTTCGTAGAGTAGAATAAGGATGTAATTTGAATTATTTGAGCATTGGTATATTGAATATGTGTAAATGGTATAATCTGAGAGAAATCAGAGCGAATTTGATAGATCCGATAAGTAAACGAGTTTCCGATAAAATCGGGTTTTACATGCACTTGTGCTTTGATGAACGTAATTAAGGATATAGATTACTTATGATGATATGATATTATTTGAGTAATTCCAGAGAAGTTCGGAGGGCTTAGGATCATTCTGCAGTGTTTTCAAAAACTTTTCGGAAGATTTCTTGGAAATACGTAATTTACATATTTAAGCTACTAGATTGACATAGAACAATGTATAATAATGTAATATAATATTAGATGTGTTCCAGGTGGAAAGGGAAGGATCCGAAAAATTATGGATTCGTTCGTAATGTTTTCGGACTTTTCGGGAGGTTTTCTGAATTTTAGCCGGAAATGAAATCTAATGTTATGAATATGTTTTATTGGATGTATTATGAGAAATGAAACTGAAATAACTGAAAACAGATTAAATTAGGGTTTTCTCAGAAAGTTACAGAGTTTATGTTATCAGTTAGTTTTCCATTATTAACGACCCTAACCGTCCGTATTTTGGTTACAGATAGGGAAATAGAAAGGATAGCATAGACCTCAGGTAAGTACCTCACTGTGATCTTGCCTTAGATAGACAATGTATGATAGCTGATTGTGTACTATATATGTATATAGATATGTGTATAGATTGCAAACTCGTAGTTATAGTCTTAGAAATCATGAAATGAGAGCTTTTAGAGATACTGTCAATGAGATTCATAAAGAGCACGTATAGAAACAGATTGTCTGAAAGTATGCATAGTGTCGGGGTTTCTGGATAGCAAACTAGTATCAGCATGAAAAGCTTAGTGCAAGCTGTCGTTACATTTTCATAGTTAAGCATATCTTCAAGTATAACACGTTTTCAGTACTCGAGATATAAAAGTTTTGTAAAGAGTTTTAACAAAGTTTTCCAGATTTCACTTTAGTTTTGGTCTAAGTGTGGATCCTGTTGTATGAAATGTGTTGATATATTTGATGACACGTGCGAGCATTTTTCATATGGATGTGTTTGTTGAAATACGGTACGGGCCTATTTTGTATGTATTGGATGAGTGAGATCTCACCAGCTTGTAATTGACTGTGGTTGACTTTGTTGTTGTGTATATGGATAATGGAATTGCATTGCATTGCATGACTTACAAGATCATATGGTTGCTATGATGATGCATATGCATTTTGCATACCCAGAGGGAGACACAGTGTATATGGGCAGATACAGATCCAAGACTAGGGGACGGCAATGCGTAACACCCCTGGATCCTAGTTACATCGAGTGGAGCCTTTTTCCTTTTCAAATTGAGATTTATTTTTCATTTTGACGCGAGGCTTACTTTTAAATATTTTAAGGCGTTAGCCAAATTTGTTTACAAGTGCTTACGATTGAAAATGTCTTTTTAAGAGATTGATTTAAAAGCTTAAGTTTTATGATTTTTGGAGGCATGAGGGAAAACCCCACCTCAGATGTAACTTTGTACAAATATGGAATTGACGCAAACAGATATCGCGTGCACACGCATTTCAGGACTAGGGAAGAGAGATGCCTCTAGATTCAAAATTCAGAGTCAGAATGAAGGACTGTGAGACGTAACGCCCCAAGACCATCAGATATTTACGTACGAGAGGACTCCCCCAAGCGCCAAATTTTGTGTATGGGGAGACAGTGAGACGTAGCGCCCCCATGCGCCAGATTTCTCTACAGATTTCGGAGACAGAGTTTTCAGAAACTGATTTTTAGAGATATGATTTTCATAAATGATAAATTTTATAAAATAGTTTTCACGAGAATAAACCTTTATAGAAAAGCGTCAGAGTTTTACAAACAGAACATAGTTTCCGAAAAAAATTTATAGAAAAAGACCTGTTTTCAAATAAGAAAAGATATTTCAGAGAAAACAGCTTTCTTAAAACGATTTCAGCTTTAGAACTATGAAGATTTTAATGATAATCCTTATACATAACTGTTTACTTTTATAAAAGAATTGATTTCCAACAGAGTACCAAAGTGGAATTTCATGTATATGATTTTGACACTACTTGATCTTGTATACCATCATATGTTTTGAATTCTGTTTTTCTCCTAGCTGGCTTGGATATTTTCTAACATATGGGATTTCTTGTTTTACAAACCTATATAGTTTTCAAAGTTTCTATTAAAGTTTTATGATTCTCAGATATAGAAATTCTTGCTTTTGCATATAGCTTGTCTTACGGGACTAGTTGCAGTTGTTATTCTATTATAGTGTGATTTTAGAATTTGGACCCTACACATTTGGTTTCTTTATTTGGTGGAGATATTTCTCTTTGACATGAAAGTTCAGTTATGTCTAGTTCAGATTCGATGAGTAAGATGTTATTATATTATAAGTATATACTATGTATAAATTGTATGTTGAGATGCTTGGTCGATTCGTGATATTAATGTAATGGCTGAGTGTTTACTATATTCAGAATGTAGTTTGTGAAGATTCCAATGGATTGAATCTAGTGTCGGTATCTTATATTGTTTAGAGGTCTGAGGTTTCAACTCAGTGTTTCAGTAAATGTTATAAAGCTCACAGTTAGGTAATGCTTGAGTTTTTAGCTCATGTGACCCATATGAAGTAACCAGCCATAGTTTAAGCTGACTAAACCACCACAGGTTTAGGATGGCCTTAGCCGCGAATTTGGGTGGTTTGGTAGGTAATAAGTTAATGAGATGCTAGAATTCCGTAGATACGTAGTATAGTGTGGAACTGAGAAAATAAGCTTACTACAATATTGCATTCAGTACAATGAGTATATTATCCAGGTATAATATATGTAAACGACCATCGGATAGAGATGAGATTTATAAGTTGTGTATATTAACATATATCTGATTATCATTTATGTTCTTACAGTTAATTGATGTATTTACATAAAACGTGAGTTACTTACTGATCTTTATAGCTCACACCCGGACTGTTTTCTAGTTTTGTAGGTCCACATTGGACTTAAAGAGCTAAAAGATTTTTAAGGAGCTAAAATATTTCCATAGACGTCTTGTAGACAACGGATCATCCTGATGCAGTCAAGTCGGTCTAAAGTCGTTGTATGGTTCTAGGATGTGTAATTGGGCTCCCACAGTTTTAGTTTTATTTATTTGTATCATTTGTATAATTTTAAATCGTGCCGAGCACGTAGCTGTTTGTAGTTATTTGTCTAACGACAGGCCGGAGGCCTATTTACATATAAGTTGAGTTTTGCCTGGTCGGAGGCCTATTTGCATGAGTTGAGATGATTTCTTTTGAATTTAATATCATGACACCTGGAGGTGCAAGACTTTGATCCAGGTTTCATGATTTTTAACAGAGGTCATGCCGAAATTTTAGTAGCATCGGAGGCTTATGTAGATGGGTTTTCCTGTCTTCTGCCGGTAGCATCTTGGCGTTAGGTGGGATGTTACACTTATACATCATTAATATAGTTTCAAGTAAGTCTGTTTCTAGAACTTATTTTGAAATATGGACTGATAGGAAACCTAGCATGAGTCAGCTTCGTGTTTGGGGATGTCCTTCAGAAGTACGCCTTTGTAATCCCACTGAAGGTAAGTTGCAATTCAGATCTACTCGTTATTTTATAAGATACCCTGATCATTTTGAAGGCTACAGATTATACTGTAGAGAAGTGGATTCCAGGATTGTAGAATCACAAACAGCTAAGTTCTTGGAATTTGATGTGGCTGATAAAGATAATCATACAGAAATCTCAAATCATAGACAACATACCAGAATTCTTCATATACATATACCCATACAATCTGAGACATTGGAACCTACACCTGCAACTAATCTAGTTATGGAGGAGGAACCCACACAGGTAAACGAGGTTCCGCCATTACATGATTTAGCTGCAGAGGTTCCATTAAGAAGGTCAACCAGGGTAAGGTGGTCTGTTGTTCCCTCTGATTATGAAGTTTATTAAAATGAGATTGATTATGACATAAGCCAGTATACTGATCCAATAACTTTTAAAGAAGTTATTTCTAGTTCTCAATCTGATCTATGGTGGAATGCAATGAGAGATGAAATGCAATCTATGGGTTATAATGGTGTGTGAGAGCTTATTGAATTACCTGAAGGTTGTAGACCTATTAGCTATAAATGGGTCTATATGACCAAGAAATACTCTAAAAGGAATATTGAGAGGTTTAAGGCCAGATTAGTTGACAAGGGATTTACTCAGAGAGGAAGAATTGATTATACTAAAACTTTTTCTCATGTATCTTCTAAAGATACATTTAGAGTAATTATTGCACTAGTAGCTCATTATGATTTAGAGCTACATCATATGGATGTTAAAACTGCATTCTTAAATGGAGAATTAAGTGAAGAAGTCTATATGGTACAATCTGAAGGATTTCAGAAAGATGGTGAAGATCATCTTATTTGTAGACGTAAAAAGTCTATTTATGGTTTGGAACAAGCCTCACGACAGTGGTACCTAAAGTTTGACAATGTAGTCTCATATTTAAGCTTTGTGGAAAGTAAAGTTGGCAGATGCATATATATCAAGATCAATGGGAGAAAATTTATCTTTCTCATACTTTATATGGATGATATTTTGCTTACATATAACAATCTAGGAATGCTGCATGAGGTAAAACAGTCATTGTCTAGGCATTTCGATATAAAATATCTTGGAGAAGCATCTTTTTTTTTTTTCTGGATATTGAAATTTACATAGATAGATCTTGAAAGGTATTAGGTCTCTCTCAGAAGGCATACATTGAGCGGATACTGAAGCTATTTGCATGATTGTAAATCTTGGGATGTGTCAATTGCAAAAAGTGATAATTTGAGCATGGCACAGTCACTTGAGAATGAGGTTGAGAGAGAGTCCATGAAAGCAGTGCCATATGGTAGTGTAGTAGGAAGCCTGATATATGCACATGTATGCACTAGACCTGACATTGCATTTGCAGTTGGTGTACTGGGAAGATTTTTATCTAATCATGGAAATGAACATTGGACTGCTACTAAGATAGTTTTTTGATATCTTAAGGGGACTAAAGATTACATGTTGACATACAGAAAGCTTGAGAATCTTGAACTAGTAAGGTATACAGATTCTGATTGGGGTTACAAGAGAGTTTTTGATTATGCCTAAAAAGTACTTGTGGTTATCGCAGGGTGTCGATTCCTCAGAGAGATGGTTACAAGGAACTAATTTCCTTAAACAAAAATGTTGACAATAACCTAATGAAAAGATAATGATTGAGTTGGTACTTGGTAATATGAAATAAAAACTATGGAAAATACTTAAGAGTTATCAGTAGAGAAAAGCAGCAAAGCGTCGGGAATCCCTCTTGTATCAAATCACTATATTCAGTAATTGATTCATTTTATAACTCAATTGAAGGTTTCACATCCCAAACCAACTATCGGAAGATATTTCAATGAAAAACATATTAAATTCTAAGGTCATCGGTGAATTATTTTCTCTATGTTAACAACACACAATATTATCGTTATGACCTATCTAACGTCGACAATATACCCTCAGACAATACTAACTCATAAAATAACATTACCGATCACAGTTGGGTTCCCCAATCACACATAGAAGAAGCATGACTATTCTTATATGCAAGTTGGTAAAACACAATCTCTGGGTTCATAATCAAAAGATAATAAAGAATAACAAACATCAATTATATTAAACGTTGAATAGCATACGGAATCAAAAACATGAATAAAAGAACTTAATTACAAGAGTTCATCTTTAGCTTTGCCTATGAGATTAGTTCTCTATATAGAAGAGAGACATAGCCTTGATAGATTGGAGGAGCATCCTGTCTAGCATGAAGCTTCCTCGTTCTTCTCTCTCAAATATGAGACTTCAACTATTTGTTGTGTGTTTTTTCTCTGTTTTTCTCCTCTTTTTAGGATTTGGACGAACTTGGATTTATATAGGGAAGTCCCGGAGTCCATATTTGTGTGAAACACGTCTAAACTAAGTTTTTGGAGTCTACCGGGGCATCGCGGAGCTGGGAGGTGGCGTCGCGGCGCCCAACTTGTTGGAAACTGTATGGGCAACGCTGAGGAGGCGCCAGTGCTTTTCTCTAGTTTCATGGATTCTGCGATTCAGCTCTTCCTGCGTGCTTCTGATGCGTCCGTACGGTCCTGAAACATGTGTAATTGCTCCAATCTCCTTGTTCCATTGCTTCCTAATAATAAAACATAAAATAAACTCTAATTATGATCAAATACTTGATAACAAAGCTGAATTAGTGATGTTCAAAGTACATTTTTATGCATTTATCACAACCTCCAACCAACTTATTGCTAGTCCATAGCAATTCAAACGCAAAAAGAAAATAAGAACTAAACTAAATTAAAAACTATCTAATCCACTTTCGTAGGGATCATGATTGCATTTAGCGTATGCAACAAGCCTTTAAACCCCTAGGTGGCCCTAGTGGACGAGTTATAGTCTCGTGCGGGCTTACAGCAATGACACCCACAAACATCATTCAAAACATGCAATCATGCAAAAATAACAAAATGAAATAGTCCCAATAGTTACACATATTATTGTCCTCAAAGAATATCTAGCGATGAAATCAGAGAATATTCAAAGTACTCAATGCAACTCAAATCCAAGTTCTTGAATAAATCATCTAAGCCAGACTCACAGTGTGTGTGTGTACAGGTTCATTCACAGCTCAACTCCTAGATAAGCCAACTCAGTGATTTCGTTTAACAATTGGGATCCGATAGGTCAAACCAACCTAGATATCTCAAATGTGCTATGTAATTCCCTTTTTGTGCTCAATATGGTATGATTTTTGTTATCTTTTTTTTTTTTTTCTTTTTTTTCTTTCTTTCTTCTTTTAACATATCTACCCTTTAAGGTAGCATTTCTCCTCATGGTGGTCCAAACACTCGCCCATGGGTAGCTTCACGCTTATCGGTTATAGGTGGTTTAATTTCTTTTTTTCGAGACTTTCTCTTTTTATTTTAACCATACCACACATCATAACACTAGCAAGTCAGGATAGACATCTAAGCAAACGGTCATTCATCGACATGTAATTTCTTCAACTAATCACTTTGCCAACTACCTAGGTTTTCACTGCTAAAAACCCATAGTTAAGTGCTTAAGAGTCTAATCTAGATCAATTACTCAAGGCATCAGATAAAAGTACATTAAAGAACTTATCGTTTCTAAGTTTTCATCCTAAAGCAAACAATATTCATCATTGGACTTATGCTTTACTATTAAGGACTAAAAACTAACAATTTTTTTTATAACATGCACATGCATACACCCTCACACTTAAAACTTGCATTGTCATCAATGTAAGATAAATATAAAGACAAATGAGTGAGGAACAACACTACCAGACATGGAGTTGATTAGGCTTCTGTTGGTCAGACTTTGGTTGTGTGAGCTGCGTGGGTTGCGCTAACACCTGCATAAATACTTATACAAATAATAAACATGCAATTAGCACAAAAAAAAAATAAAACTAAAGTAAAGAAAATAAAATAAAATAAAATAAAATAATTGCAGATGAAATGGTTGCCTCCTCGCTAGCGTTAAGTTTAACGTCATCAGCCAGACGTATTCACCCAAGTGGTCATAGTGGCTTCCATATAGTGGACTAGGTAGTCCCATATTTTTTCTTCTTTGTGTTGGGGTTTTGGGCGAAGGGCGCAGCAGAAGCGCGGTTCGAGCGAAATCGTAATTTTAAAATTTTTTAAATTACCGAATGAATTATTCAATATCCAATATGAATAATTCATTCATATTTCACCTAAACACATTTATTTGATATCAAATAGCGACATAAATATACATATGAAACGTCGTGAAACTTTTACGAAAATATTTTTCCGCAAAATGGCATAAAATGTGTTTTTGACCGAACTGACTACCCAATACACATGAGGGTTGTCTAGGTCAGCCCCAATAGTATTAGGACTGTTCATGGGCTGCCCGAACAGTGAAAAATTCATTGTTTGGGCAGCAGTCACCCGGTTGGCTCAAAAGTCATTTGGTAACGCCGTTTTCACTTATTTCAACTCCGAAACAATTTCCGGAAAATGTTCCAACACCCAAAACACATCTAATACATTTATAAGACATTATTTTCATCACCAAAGCAGAATTTATTCCAGATCTGATCCAGAACAGAAAATATGACTTTTCATGCTTTAAATCCAATTTTTCAAGATTAATCCAATTAATCAAAACACCAACCAAAGTCACCACACATGAAGCACCCATGAACAATTCTAGGCATTACAAGAGTGGTCATAAAACTCTAGAATGACAACATATCATCAAATGAACAAATTGGATACATATTACAATAATAGCACCTAAAACACTTCACACATGCATCATCACTTCCATACCCATCCACCAAAATCAAAAGCCCCAATTTTAACAAACAAATGAACCCTAGAACTATCCTAACAATTCAAGAAACTAATTTCTAAGCTTAGGGTTGTAGAAGATTACCTTTAATCTCTTGATTTCCTAAGTTTTTTCTTGAATTTTCCTTCATTTTCTTCTTGATTTGATCAAACAAATCTTAGGGCTATTTCTTTCTTATGTTTCGGCCATGGTGAGTTAGAATGAGGAAGAAAACAAATTTTTTTCTTTTTTTAAAGCCATGACCGACTTAGTGTAGTAAATAAAGGTATTTTGGTCATTTTTCACTTTAAACATATTAAATTAATTAAACTTTATAATAACAAATCAAATTTGCACACACAAAACTTAATTAAAGCATGCCATGTGTCACCAATAATAATTAAATATATTTCATAACATTTATGAAATAGGGATATTATTTAACTATTCAAATATTTAACAATTAAATATCTAAATAACTAATTAATATAATTATTATTATATATGTATTTTTATTTACAATAAATAAAAAATATATATTTATGGCATGTGTCAAAATCTCATTTGATGATTAATTAATGTGTATCTAATCAAATTATGTATCAATACAAATACACAATAATTACCATTGGCAAAAACCCTTAATGCATGTGTTATCGTTTAACCGATTAAACGATTCGAAGTAACTCATTTAATCCGATGAAGTATTATGAATAATCTGTATTATTCATAATGTGTTGCCCAATTGCTCAATGAGTACACTTTATATTGTGGGACTCTCTAAGTTTAGGTTTATCTATCACGAAATCCAATTTCGTGTCCATAATTCACCCACTCATGAATTATGAAGACCACAGATAATCTCGCTAAACTATACAAATCGAGATCATTGTGTACGTATAATCCATTTGTCACATGCTATCCATATTATACCTGGGATATAGATAAAAAAAGTCAAATTCGTTTGGTATAATATAGTCGACTTTTCAAATTTATGATCTCTAAATAACATTCAGAACTGATTTCTGAAGTTATACCACGACCATAGATTTACTAGATCACAAACACGTGTAGGATGTATATGCCATGTACACAGGACTGAAAGATTCTATCTTGATTCGCACAGAATATCATGAGCATCAGTCCACACCCAAAGAACAGGTGGAAGTCTGATCTAAATAGATCGGTGACGTGACTATCATCAAAGTGTGAAGGATAACTCGTATATCCACTGTGGTATCTCAAGTCGAATGGCCACTATGCTCGCTCAACTCGAGAAGATTCCTATTGACGTTGGTGTACCATCTATTAGGACATCTTCAGTGAGTCGTTCAGTGTTTTATCAAATAAACACCTACATGTCTATCAAGTCTCCTGAGACTCATGGTTCATTGGGATAAACCATCGGACCAAGTCACGATATACGACATGTACTGGTCCTAGTGGATTTTACTAACCGACCTGTGTTAGTAAATCTTGACCAGGAACTTTATTTAAAGATATACATCTTATAGTGCGCTTCCCAATGTCAATTACAAACTACGTTGTAACTGCGCACTACATTGTAAATCCTAGGGTCTTTGTACAATATACATGTATCACTAAATCAGATTTAGTTTCAATCTAATTGTAATTAGATCGAATATGTGTATAAAAGACAAGAAGTGTTACCATTAAATAAGTAATAATACAGAAAAAAAGAAATTGTTCGTATTTATGAATCAGACATATATACGATCCGGATTAGTACTCTGAACACCAACCTTAACACTTTGTTATCCACTAGTGATTAAGATATGAAAATGAATTTTTGTCTGACTGTGGCAGTTCATCCATGGATCCCCCAGGGTCTGGTGATTATTGAAACTTTAGGCTGCATAAATGGAAATTTGGCTCAACCGCCTTTTTAACTTTCTAGGGATCATCTTCAGGTGAGCACTAACTCTCATTTTTCTCTTTTTACAGTTCTTTGGGATCAGCTCCAGTTCGGGAGGGCTATATTCATGTTGTGTAGAGCCTGTCTCCGGTAAGATTGTGTTTATCAGGTATGTGTACTAACACTCATCATCATCTCGTGGTTGTTTCTCAACATGAAAAATATTCACTTCCAGTGTCATATTCCCAAATGATATCTTCATGAGACCGTTCCTGCAATTGATAAGGGCATTAGCTGTAGCAAGAAAATGTGTAACTAAGATAAGTGGAATTTATGACTCAGTGTTAACCACAGATTGAGTGTCTAAAATCAGGAAATCAACATGGTAGTAGAATTTATCAATTTGCAGCAAAACATCCTCAACTACTCCCCGCGATGTTCTGATAGAGCGGTCAGCTAACTGTAAAACCACTTATGTAGGTTTAATCTCTCCAAGTCCTAGCTGTATATAGAAAGAATATGGTATAAGATTAACAGTAGCACATAAATCTAATAAAGTCTGACCGAACTCATATGTGCCAATGTGGCAAGCAATAGTGGGGCATCCCATATCTTTGTATTTTGGTGGAGCCCTTTGGTCAATTACTGCACTTGCTTACTCTGTCAGGAATCAGTATTCTTCACATGATGTTTTCTCTTCTTGGTGCATAGATCCTTCAAAACCTTCGCATATGCGGGAACCTGTTTGATCACATATAACAGAGGAAGGTTAATCTTTACTTGCTTTAAATGTTCTAAGATCTCACCATTAGGGTCTGTAGCTCTCGCACTAGTCCTAAGAGCTTGAGGGAAATGTACTCTAACTATGATATGTGTCTCTCGTTCTTCCTAAGGAATATTGGTAATAATATCTTTGGGGTCACCTATAATATTGGAGGTGTCCTGCAAACCTACCTTCTTACCAATCCTAATGATTATGGCATTAACACATTTTACATTGGATGCTTCATGATCAGCCTGTACCATGTGTTGC